>JABUQX010026947.1:12500-15000 GCA_015478945.1 Trachelipus rathkii
CTAGTAAGATTCATAATTGATTTCTCTAAGTACATGTCGAAAATAATATGAAGTTCACAATATTGCCAGTATTTCCTTTGGATCGTTTGGGTGAACACATCAGCAAAATCTTAACGGGTTTTCACTGCGATGGTTTTATCAAGAGCCTGCAATTCTTCCATTCCGTCAACGATTGCAACCAAGCTTTTTGCTTGGTAAGCTTGAACAGATTGTAAGGAGTATTTTGCATTGGGTTCCACAACAAACTTCAAGATATGAATTAGTTTACTTTTAGCTGGGCATTGATACATAGCTCCATCTTATGCAAACATGGATCCAGGCACAACCGATATTTCATATATCCCTAGGGTTGTGCGTAGGTCTATTTCTCATTGTGGATCGTGCGACAATCAAAAGTTGTGCAAAAAGGGAACGATCTGCATTCAACTCTGTTATGGATCCAGTAATCATTACTTTTATTTGTTTGACTGTGGCAAAACATAGTTTTAGTTTATTCTTTTTTATAGTTGCTCAGAAACTGCCTGACCCATCAAGAAGTTTCTCTGACTTGAAGTCTTCATACAAATATGTTTCTAATGACTCAATTCGGCTAATATCTTATGTGATTTGCTCGTTGAATACTGCTTTGTTGTTATTTTTATAAACTCAGGACCATCGAATTTAAAAGGATTTCCAATAGGCTCCAGTTCACCATATATGATTGAAATTGCTTTATCTTGGGCTTTGGCAATGGTTTCATTATTTAAATGGTGCTTTATAGCTTCCGGTTTGATTGAACTACCACACATACCCAGTATGGGGTTCAAAAACTGTTAATGAAAACGAGCGAGAGCACTCGATTGCTGTGTTTTTCAACCAGTTACCCCACAACTTTCATTGCTTTGTTTTTATGTTCTAGTGCCTCATCACAAGAAAAAGCGCAAAACGGTATGTTAGACTTATTTATAACTCAGTTGCCCTTTTTGAACTCATTTCAAATATCTGGATCTGATTCTTTCAAACTTATATCAGCGTACCAAGCGTTAATTCCAGAAGAGTTTGTAAAAATCTAATGCAAAGAAGTATTTTTCGAAATCTTCTAATGAAGAATGATTAGCAGTTCTGGCAGATCTCAAGAAAAGTAACAAACAATCAACCATTCTCATGTATTTTCGTTAAACTCGGAATGTTGGTTTTAGTTCTTCCTGTTGTTCATCAAATTTTTATCTTGTTTAAGATATCACATTTCTGCATCGCCAATAGTAGTTTAGTAAGACAATATTGTGCGCCACATTCATTTAATCTGGCTCGAAGTTCTTTCTCTTCGTTATATACACTAATGTTCAAACCTTCATGTTGTTCAAAGAAATACTGAAAGTAGCAATCTTGTAGATTGACTAGGGTGAGAATGTGTACTTTAACAGCACGTCTGAACTTCTTACCTGAAATGATTTGATTGACTGTTATCATTATACAGCACCGACCACAAGTCAGGAATTCCAGTTCCGTCAATAAAATTCCAATTGCACGTATCATTGCAAAAGTTGTGTGCAACTTGCCTGGTTGCACAATCCAACTGTGATGAAGATCAACTCGTGACATAATTAGTTGCTGGACAGGCTTATCTAGAGTCTAGAGTCAAGTCACATTTGGAGTTATCAATGAAACCGATGCGTTTGTTAACAAGTTCCAATTGGGTGAGGAAGGTTTATTGAACTGAATGATCAGTGTGGCTAGCAGGTATTATCGGTATGACACATATTCTTCCTTCCTTTCCGGGACATCCAGTAACGCTGAATTAAAGGCTGACTATGTTGGTATGTGTCTGGTTCCCTTCGTTGATCCAATGCATCTGGCAAGGCAACTCCTTGACTCTCTACGTCATATGTTTCTTGCGATTCCCTCTGTAATTTGGAATCTATTACGTGCTCTGATGACCAGTTTACACATCTGCTCAATAGCCACGCCATGTCTAGAGAAACATAATGTGAAAGATCTACTTTGGCCGAACATAGTATTTCTTTCGTAAAAGTTGGGTTTACTGGCTTGAGGTTCTTTGGATCTTTGTATTCCATTAAAGTGGTCATACATTGAGGAATTTTTAATGACTGAAACTACTGTCATTTCAGACTGGTCTTCATATAAGCACCCATGGTAGCAGACCATGACTGTTCCATGTATAGTTCCTTTACCATCAGGAGTATCTTCTAGGAAATCTGTATTATCTTCTACACAACTCATAAATCTCCATCTGACAAAGTCGTGTGAAATATACACTCCACCATTTTCATCCATTCGGCGCATAACCTCTTTTGCTACTGATGTTTCTAGGTGCGGAACTTTGCTGTAATTAATTGAGCAACCTATACTTTGCAAAAGCTGGACAAGGAATTTGCTGTGAATATTGAAATGAACTGCTAAACCAACATCTACCTGTAGTTGTTTGTAGTTTGTTTTCCGTTCTCTCAGGCATTCATACATATGGCTTTGTGAAAATACTGATGCCTTTTGAGCTGCTTCT
>JABUQX010026947.1:25000-30000 GCA_015478945.1 Trachelipus rathkii
TACTAAAAATTTATTCTTTTTATGTTTATAACTTAAAAATTTGCATATTTACATACCTTAAAGCAGTAAATCAGTAAATCAGTAAATCAAACTGTATCCAGCCACCCTCATACCCTTCTGTGATCTATTGATCTATTGATCTATTGATCTATTGATCTATTGATTCAAGTCATATTTTGTATAACATAACACAAAAACTTTTATTTATTTTTTTTTGTTTCTTTAAACATTTTGTTTTTACTAAAAAATTATTTATTTTTGCTTATTCTGTTTAAAATATTTTGTTTTTACTAAAAAATTTATTCTTTTTATGTTTATAACTTAAAAATTTGCATATTTACATACCCTAAAGCAGTAAATCAGTAAATCAGTTAATCAAACTGCCCTCCTACCCTTCTATGATCTATTGATCTATTGATCTATTGATCTATTGATCTATTGATTCAAGTCATATTTTGTATAACATAACACAAAAACTTTTATTTATTTTTTTTTTCTTTAAACATTTTGTTTTTACTAAAAAAATTATTTATTTTTGCTTATTCTGTTTAAAATATTTTGTTTTTACTAAAAAATTTATTCTTTTTATGTTTATAACTTAAAAATTTGCATATTTACATACCCTAAAGCAGTAAATCAGTAAATCAGTTAATCAAACTGCCCTCCATACCCTCATACCATTCTATTGATCTATTGATCTATTGATCTATTGATTCAAGTCATATTTTGTATAACATAACACAAAACCTTTATTTATTTTGTTTTGTTTCTTTAAACATTATGTTTTTTACTATAAAAATTTATTTATTTTGTTTTATTTGTTTTAAATATTTTGTTTTTACTAAAAAATTTATTCTTTTTATGTTTATAACTTAAAAATTTACATTTTTACATACCTTAAAGCAGTAAATCAGTAAATCAAACTGTATCCAGCTACCCTCCTACCCTTCCATGATCTATTGATCTATTGATCTATTGATCTATTGATCTATTGATCTATTGATCTATTGATTCAAGTCATATTTTGTATAACATAACAAAAAACTTTTATTTATTTTTGTTTTGTTTTCTTTAAACATTTTGTTTTTACTAAAAATTTATTCTTTTTATGTTTATAACTTAAAAATTTGCATTTTACATACCCTAAAGCAGTAAATCAGTAAATCAGTAAATCAAACTACCTTCCAGCCATAAATCTAAATCAGTAAATCAGTAAATCAGTAAATCAGTAAATCAGTAAATCAAAGTACCCTCCAGCCACCCTCCTACCCTTCCATGATCTATTGATCTATTGATCTATTGATCTATTGATATATTGATCTATTGATTCAAGTCATATTTTGTATAACATATCTCAAAAACTTTTATTTATTTTGTTTTGTTTTCTTTAAACATTTTGTTTTTACTAAAAATTTATTCTTTTTATGTTTATAACTTAAAAAATTTGCATTTTTACATACCCTAAAACAGTAAAGCAGTAAATCAGTTAATCAAACCACCCACTCTATCCTCCTACCATCCATGATCTATTGATCTATTGATCTATTGATTCATGTCATATTTTGTATAACATAAAATAAATTCTTTGCTGTGGCTGTTGTTGTTGTTGTTGTTGTTGTTGCTTGTTGTTGTTGTTGTTGTTGTTGCTGTTAATAAGAGTCATATATCATACGTTCAAGTTAAATGAAAATATACAACACTTTTTCAAACATATCTCTAAAATATTAATGTTAATTTTACATTAACATTGTAATATTGAAAACTAAACAAAAAAATATATCTCATCCTAGCCTAACTGACATACAGCATTCATTAACAAGGTAACTAAATTAGAAGTTTCAACTTACCAGCAGAAGTTGGCATAGCAATCTCAATCTTTACTATACACACAAACGCTCAAAATATTATTATTATTATTATTATTATTATTATTATTATTATTATTATTATTATTATTATTATTATTATTATTATTATTATTATTATTATTATTATTATTATTATTATTATTATTATTATTATTATATCAACTAATATATGTATATGAACATAACAAAACCTAACACACCATATACACACACACACACACACACACACACACACACACACACACACACACACACACACACACACACATACACACACACACACACACAATAATTATAGACACTTTACTTAATGCACTAGCCATGCAATCATCGTACTAACTTACTGATCATATGACTGAATAATAATAATAATAATAATAATAATAATAATAATAATAATAATAATAATAATAATAATAATAATAATAATAATAATAATAATAATAATAATAATAATAATAATAATAATAATAATAATATTTTTTTGTGTATAGTAAAGATTGAGATTGCTATGCCATCTTCTGCTGGTAAGTTGAAACTTCTAATTTTAGTTACCTTGTTAATGAATGCTGTATGTCAGTTAGGCTAGGATGAGATATATTTTTGTTTAGTTTTCAATATTACAATGTTAATGTAAAATTAACATTAATATTTTAGAGATATGTTTGAAAAAGTGTTGTATATTTTCATTTAACTTGAACGTATGATATATTTAACAACAACAACAACAACAACAACAACAACAACAACAACAACAACAACAACAACAACAACAACAACAACAACAACAACAGCCACAGCAAAGAATTTATTTTTATGTTATGTTAACAAAATATGACTTGAATCAATAGATCAATAGATCAATAGATCAATAGATCAATAGATCATGGATGGTAGGAGGATAGAGTGGGTGGTTTGATTAACTGATTTACTGCTTTACTGTTTTAGGGTATGTAAAAATGCAAAATTTTTAAGTTATAAACATAAAAAGAATAAATTTTTTAGTAAAAACAAAATGTTTAAAGAAAAAAAAACAAAATAAATCAAAAGTTTTTGTGTTATGTTATACAAAATATGACATGAATCAATAGATCAATAGATCAATAGATCAATAGATCAATAGATCAATAGATCATGGAAGGGTAGGAGGGTGGCTGGAGGAAATGGTGGTTTGATTTACTGATTTACTGATTTACTGATTTACTGATTTACTGATTTACTGATTTACTATTTACTGATTTACTGCTTACTGCTACTGATTTACGGTTTAGGGTATGTAAATGCAAATTTTTTAAGTTATAAACATAAAAAGAATAAATTTTTTAGTAAAAACAAAATGTTTAAAGAAACAAAACAAAAATAAATAAAAGTTTTTGTGTTATGTTATACAAAATATGACTTGAATCAATAGATCAATAGATCAATAGATCAATAGATCAATAGATCATGGAAGGGTAGGAGGGAGACTGGGGATGGTTGATTTTACTGATTTACTGCTTTAAGGTATGTAAAATGTAAAAAAATTTAAGTTATAAACATAAAAGAAAGAAATTTTAGTTAAACAAAATATTTTAAACAGAATAAGCAAAATAAATAATTTTTTATAGTAAAACGAAAAGTTTAAAGAAACAAAACAAAATAAATAAAAGTTTTGTGTTATGTTATACAAAATATGACTTGAATCAATAGATCAATAGATCAATAGATCAATAGATCATGGAAGGGTAGGAGGGTATGAAGGGCAGTTTGATTAACTGATTTACTGATTTACTGCTTTAGGGTATGTAAATATGCAAATTTTTTAAGTTATAAACATAAAAAGAATAAATTTTAGTAAAAACAAAATATTTTAAACAGAATAAGCAAAATAAATAATTTTTTTAGTAAAAACAAAATGTTTAAAGAAACAAAACAAAATAAATAAAGTTTTTGTGTTATGTTATACAAAATATGACTTGAATCAATAGATCAATAGATCAATAGATCAATAGATCAATAGATCAATAGATCATAGAAGGGTATGAGGGTATGGAGGGCAGTTTGATTAACTGATTTACTGATTTACTGCTTTAAGGTATGTAAATATGCAAATTTTTTTAAGTTATAAACATGAAAAGAATAAATTTTTAGTAAAAAACGAAAAGTTTAAAGAAATGAAACAAAAAGAGTAAATTTTTTAGTAAAAACAAAATGTTTAAAGAAAACAAACAAAATAAATAAAAGTTTGTGTTATGTTATACAAAATATGACTTGAATCAATAGATCAATAGATCAATAGATCAATAGGTCAATAGATCAATAGATCATGGAAGGGTAGGAGGGTAGTTGGATGAAATTTGATTTACTGATTTACTGATTTACTGCTTTAAGGTATGTAAATATGCAAATTTTTTTAAGTTATAAACATAAAAAGAATAAATTTTTTAGTAAAAACAAAATGTTTAAAGAAACAAAACAAAAATAAATAAAAGTTTTTGTGTTATGTTATACAAAATATGACTTGAATCAATAGATCAATAGATCGATAGATCAATAGATCAATAGATCATGGAAGGGTAGGAGGGTATGGAGGACAGTATGATTTACTGATTTACTGCTTTAAGGTATGTAAAAATGCAAATTTTTAAGTTATAAACATAAAAAGAATAAATTTTTTAGTAAAAACAAAATGTTTAAAGAAACAAAAAAAATAAATAAAAGTTTTTGTGTTATGTTATACAAAATATGACTTGAATCAATAGATCAATAGATCAATAGATCAATAGATCAATAGATCAATAGATCACAGAAGGGTAGGAGGATGGCTGGATACAGCTTGATTTACTGATTTACTGATTTACTGCTTTAAGGTATGTAAAAAAATTTTTTTAAGTTATAAACATAAAAAGAATAAATTTTTAGTAAAACAAAATATTTTAAACAGAATAAGCAAAAATAAATAAATTTTTAGTAAAAACAAAATGTTTAAAGAAACAAAACAAAAATAAATAAAAGTTTTTGTGTTATGTTATACAAAAATATGACGAATCAATAGATCAATAGATCAATAGATCAATAGATCAATAGATCACAGAAGGGTATGAGGGTATGGAGGGCAGTTTGATTTACTGATTTACTGATTTACTGCTTTAA
>JABUQX010026947.1:37500-52500 GCA_015478945.1 Trachelipus rathkii
GCCACCACGCAAGTCTCCCCGTAGTTCCTAAGGGCGGAAAACCGTAAATCGGTTAAATAGGAAAGTATATCACCATTAGACCTCGAACGCCGAAAGCTGTACTAGCGATCGGAAAGAATGCAATGTAATTCCCGCAGTAGAACTTAAATAAGAACTTTAAGAAAGGACCCCCGGCTGTAAAAGACAAAAAATTGATAAGTGTGTCTGGTTGATGTAAATATATCACAAGGAACACATTCTGGTTAACAGCTACTGAACTATTTCTCAGAATATTTTCTTGTAATAAATGTTTACAGATTTAAGATTGTTTTGATAGTCTATATTTCAATAAACATATCTGTTTTCATTGAGAAATAGCATGCTGTTATTGTTAAACTGTGAAATATTACAATAGGTATATTCTGGTAAACTATTACCGTAATTTCTCCCAAGAATATATCATTACAATAGATTCTGTAGAAAGTTAATAATATAAGGTTTTAGGTTGATATAATGCAATGATATACATTTCAATAAACAATTGGGATGTTTATTAGAATATATAACATATATATATTATAGAATAGAAACTTATTCTATGCTAGTTTCCTGGCTCTGGGCTGACATGCCTCGTCGAGAGCCTCCGGCCGCATATCGCCCTTTTGCGTTTGTAAGAAACCAGACTAAAATAAATTTCCACTTCTTCACTACCAGCCCTAGCTTTGACAACTAGGTTAGCCACCACACATCGGCTGAAACCACTTAATAACAAATATTTTGTACGAATTATATTTGTAATTACCATGCATTTACGACCCACCTTCTTTATAAATAATAAACACTATTTTCTAGTTAAAAAAGTAAAATAACAGTGAGCAATGCAACGTAAAAGATAGCTAGTCCAAAAAAATATATTGCATTAGTTGGAAAAGTAATGTTTCGAACGTGATATTCAAACGGTCAGGTTGCCAGTTTAGCGGTGACAGCTCCGGTCTAGTTAGAAATAATCAGCTGCATTGAATGTAATTAACTATTGAAAATAGTCAGTGACTACAGTACCCCACGACTGACTGGCTTCAATATATATATATATATATATATATATATATATATATATATATATATAAATAATATATAATATATATTATATATAATATATATATATATATATATAAATATATACTATATATATATATATATATATATATATATATATATATAGTTCAGAGTGTCTAAAGCTGACATCATGCAACTCGAGAACGGCAGCACCTACAGTAAAACAAATTATATTTTTGAAATCAGCGGAAAATTTTAAGGAAGAGTTTTTATTTTTATTTTTATATTTGCATTTATTCGCCGGAAATATTTAAAAAAAATTCCCTATTTAGGGGGCTCGAGCTGACGAGGGACAGAGGGGGGGACGAAGTCCCCCCGTCGTCCACCGGGAGGCTGAGAGACCCCGACTCCTGCCATCTTTGCAGTTTACCCTATGGTATTCCTTTAGTTAAAAAAAGAACACTTTGGTATTACTTTAACTAAAGGAATACCATAAGGTAAACCGCAAAGATGGCAGGAGTCGGGGTCTCTCGGCCTCCCGGTGGACGATGGGGGGACTTTCGTCCCCCTCTCTAGCCCCCGTCGGCTCGAGCCCCCTAAATTGAAAAAAAAAATTTTTTTTAGATATTTCCGACGAATAAATGCAAAAAAAAAAAAAAAAAAAAAAAAAAAAAAAAAAAAAAAAAAAAAAAAAAATTAAAAACCCCTCCTTAAAATTTTCCGCTGATTCCAAATATAAAATTTGTTTTACTGTAGGTGCTGCAGTTCTCGAGTTACATGATGTCAGCTTTAGACGCTGCTGACTTATAATATATATATATTAGATATAGTATATATATATATATAAATATATATATATATATATATATATATATATATATATATATTATATAATATATATATATATATATATATATATATATATATATATAACTGTACTATATATATATACATATATATACATAAATAAAAAAATATATACTATATATATATATATATATATATATATATATATATATATATATATATATATATATATATATATATATATATAATATATATATATATATATATATATATATATATATATATAATATTATATATATATAATAATATTATTATATATATATAATATATATATATATATATATATATATATATATATATATATATTATATATATATATATATATTTGTTTCTAGCTCTGGTTATAGGAGCTCTTATTATTGGAATAGCCATACTTGTGTCAAGAACCAAAAATTTAATGGAAATAACATTCGTAATCCTTGGAACATTAAATGGTCCTATTTTAGGAGTTTTCCTGATTGGTTATTTTCTACCACAATGCAACCTTAAAGGCGTATGGACTGGGTTTATTGGATCTTATGTAAGTATACACAAATGTTCTGAACGTAAATTTTTTACTATTTACACAGAGTGCACCTTCATTTCTTTGCCAAATTGGAATCTCAGTTTTATAGACACAAACGAAGAATTTTTTTTTTTAAATAAGCAAGTGTACTACTAATTACTAACATGCACTTTTCAAAAGTTAGAGCTAATTGAAATTTTTTTGAAATGAAGAATAGGAATTGTATAGGGTGCGAATACATTAAGCGAGTTATTCTAAAGTGCAAATGCTCCGCCGCCGTTCCGGACAAATTCGAGATCATTCCCGGGACTCTCCACCGCTCAACTAATTTATTTCTCCTTCTACTCATCATGAGGTATACTTTCCCGACTTATGCCTCATCCTTACTATTAAAAGCCAGTGACACAGAAACACACCCCGGACTTAGAATCTACATATTCCCAATATGCAACAAGATAGTGAGGAGAAATTCCATAAACTGCAATAGATGCAAACAATGGATCCAAAACACTATTCCCATCTAACCACGCTACCCACCTCAAAAAAACAATTGGATGTGCTAAGTCTGCACTCCGCCACAACAACCCCCACAGCACAAACATCACTCAAACAAACCCACAATATAAACATATTAAAATTCAACACAAACGGACTTCACAACAAAACCAAAGAAATAGAAGTCTTTCTAAAACAACACAACATACACAGAGCCATGATACAAGAAGCCTATCTACCCGATAACTATTCAGAACCAAAATTCTACAGCTATAATGCCATATTCACATCCCAAACTCCAAAAACCGCACTCTACTAACCGTTTTACACAACTCACTATAATGTACAAAGACCACCTTACAAACTTAGAGATCAACTTTTTTCTGAAACTACTTCGAGTGCAAAATCAAAATTTGCACCGTTTGATAAGGATTTAACGATGATTCCGTTAGTGCATTAGTAATTAGTAATTAGTAATTTATTCATTTATTTTTTTCTATTGAGATAATTAATATCAAATTCGTAACTTGTGATTAGGTTCTATAGAACACTTTTGAGATTTTTTAAGCAATTTTTTTTTCTATCGCTATGACTTATTTGTGTAAAATTTATGTTGTTAACAATTAACAATGATTTTACACAGCTTTTAGAGTCAATCTTGACAATTTATTCATAGTTTAATGAATAAATGGTAATTTAAGTTAATATTACTAAAAGAAACCTAATATAATATCTATAAGGTATAGAAAAATCTATTACAGGAAATCATTGAAGAGTTTCCCCTACGGAATTTAACCTGGGTTTCTTACCACTTCAGATTTTGCATGTGTGAGATTTTAGCACCTTAATCTTGTAAATATGTAAACTAATAAGCATTCAAAAGTTATGTTCACTCGCAAAACTTTAGCTTCAAGAGATGAAAGAAAACATCTTAAAATAAAATTTTAGTAGGTTTTAACATATTAATTCTATTCGCTCTGTATATTTCTCTTATATCAATTTATATATATATATAATTTAATATATTTTAAATTATTATTATTTAATTATTTCATATTTTAGGAACATATTTTTTGTACTAGAATGTTTTACTTTTCATACGAATTTAATATTATTAATTTTATTATTATATAATATTATTATATATATAATATATATTATATTATATTATTAATTTATTAATATTTATATATGAATATTATTATAATTAAATGATTTATATATATATATAGTAGATATATTTGATAATATAATAATGTTTATATTATAATATATAGACATATATTTCTATAATATTAATAATATATTTAAATTTAAAAATATACCAATTTTAAATATTTTATAATTTATAATATTTATATCATAAGCCCGACTGTGATCAATTAATAAATATTTATAATTAAATTATTTTTAGGAGCGAAGGGGGTAAATAGAAATATTAGAATAAAAATCGTAACCTAATAACATTTGGCACGTATTGAGAATGAATTTAGAGAATTTTATTAAATTTTTGTAACAAAAAAAATTGAAATGATCTTCTAATATCTTATTGATAGACGTTATAAAAGAAAACATTTAATAATTCATTTTTGTACATACTTTTTCCAAAAATGTCATTACTTTTTATCAAATGACAAATATTTAAATAATCTGCAAATAAAATTCTTCTAAAAAACTATAAAATGCATATAAAGACATATATTAAGATATTAATTAAATATAATAATATATATATATAATTAAAATATATATATTATAAAATATTAATAGTACACACTAGGCAGTAATCATATTTATAACAATATATATAATATATATAAGCTAATTATATATTATTAATTATATATATAATATTAAATATAGTATAAATAAATGGTCCCAAGGGGCGGCCTCTATTTTCCATCTTTGGCGGGGGGGCCGCTAATGCAAAACTCTTAGTTACACCCAATTTTTGCTAACCTACGTTATTATATTATTATTATATTAACTTATAAATCTTATATAATTTTTATTAACTATATATATATATATATATATATTAATATTATATATAATATATTTTATATATTATAATATATATATAAGATATTAAAGTATTTAATAATTATTTATTTTAAGGAGAGCTGTCTTAAGTTGGTGAATCAAACTACACAGATATTTGTAAGGCCCCTGATTCTTATAATAATCATGAGCTTATCGAACACACCTTCTGTAAAGATTGCAAGCATAAAGGGTGTTGAGCATGAAAGAATAATTCGGTCAAAGGTGCTCAAACACACCAACCTACTTAGTAGCGTAAGTTTATTTAGAAAGAGAAAGTAATGTGATATTTCCAATTAAAAATCATAAAAAAAAGAGACGGGAGAAAATATTTAAGCTGAGGTGACGAAGGCTTCCATCAGTTTTATGTCATTTAAGAAGCAACCTTTAATTACAGCCTTATGATTTGGATAAGATTTAATGACTACTAGTAAAGAATGTAACTGGGAACTGAAATTTGAGTATTATTGAAAGAAACCTGATATGTATTTATCAATGCCCCAGATTGAATCTCAAGAAGGTCAGACTAAGTTAGTTGCTGCTTAAAAGCTGCCTGTAACGCAAGCTATTTGCGTCATGGAAGTGTGTACGATAGTTCAATATAAAAAAGTGAAAGGTGAGCTAATGCAGGAGTGAGACATCATCATATAGAAGATGGTAAGCGAAATGTGAAGGGAGTATGTCATTATGATAAAGTATATATATACGATGAAAGTAGAGATAAGGATAGAATCTCTATAAAGGAACTGAACCAAGAGATTTGAGTCTCACAGAGGAGTAAAGAGATAGATGATACCCCAAAAAAAAGAATGTTTAGAAAGTAAGAATGTTTATTCCCAAGACTCTATCGGTGAAGAGGCTTCTTCGATATGTCTATAGAGACTAGCAAGGATTTGACCCTTAATGCCGAAATGGGGTAGAGGACCAAGAATCTGAAGTAGAGAAAGTAAGGTGAAGAAGTTGAGATGGTTTCGCAAATTTGCAGCTAAAGAGACTAGATTCGAAAACCAAGAGAACAGTCCTTTAAATAGCAATTAAGGATGTTTACATGTTTATAAGGTTATGAGGGTATCCCATGTGTTCCGAACATTCAGGCTTAAATTGGAGGTACTTTTTCAGGAAGGAATTAAAACATCGAAAGTCTATAGACTCACGTAGACGAAAATTAGTATATTACCATGGCCGAGTGAGTATGCAGAGAGCTCGGAGGCTACAAAGATTTTTTGATGAATCCACAGAGAAGTAATATCATCTAGTTTATTAGTAACTTCCATACATATTAATATATAAGTAAAAGATAATTACAATATTTGTTAATGAAATGAGTTGAGGAGTAGGTAGAGATTGGAGGAATAAGCACAGTGAATACACGTTTTATATATGGAATTTAGAGTGCAAATATATTTTTGATGTGAAGAAGCTTAGCTTTTTTGTTGTAAGGTTAAATCGCCAGTTGTGCCAATCTGAATATGTTTATCTAGAAGGAATGGAGACTTAAGAGCGAATAAGCAAATCTAGGATTTGCTCTTTTTTTTACCAAAATTGCAGAAAGAACTGTGGAGAGAGAAGAAATAAATATAAAAAATGATTTTAATAAAATTCACTCATTGAAAAATTTTTAGATGATGAACGGAATATAGAGATTTTAGAATCGATTCGCAGGTATTTATGATAATTGTAAAGTTTATTGAGCGTGTTGAGTGTATATTGTTAGTTATTGATAGTACAACAGAGTATTAAATTTTCCTGAAGACCAAATTTCACCTTTGGTCGAAGTAGCACGAAGACAAGCAAAAGAGTTTCAAGAACAAATGTGTTTTAATAATGGATCTTAGTTTAACAACGAGAGTAAAAGTGAGAATATTAACCTTGAACTGATTAATCTTAACGCCTCCTCAGATGTGAGTGAAGTAGTAAAATCAATCTTCCGGTCAATTGTAGCTTTCATTGCACAACACTCCTAGGTGATGTTCGCATTCTCCCATTAATGTATTTATAATTTGCATCTCCCAAGAGAAATGAAAAAAATAAGGGCAAACTATAAGATCCGACCAAAGTTTGGGCACGAGGCAATCAAGGAGTGCTGAAAATTACTTCGGTAGAGCATGTACGGACGGCGGTCCTTCCTGCGAAGACCACATCGAGAAACAGAATATGATCAAATGAAGAATTTAAAGTAGAGGAATCAAAGACGAAAGAGTTTAAATAAGGAAGAAATGAAAATTTTAGAGGTTTGTAAAATTGTATCCTGAATATGTTGGGTCGTGTTTTCATCCCCCAGATATTGATAGTTATGGATATGAGTTACATGGAGCTTTGTTCAATTTTTCTTCTAAATTGCATACTAGTGTTCGTCGTAGACGAATAGAATATGTATTACTAGACAGTTCACTCTAGCTTAATATTCCATGTAGAATTAGAATGAGTAAGTCATTTAGCGGTGTAAATCGTTTGAAAATTAAGCTTCCTGAAGTGTACGAGAAAAAGAGTTGAATGAAGAGAAAGAATGTGTTGTAAATTTAGAATTTAAATATATAGTAATAATTTAGTGATATAGATCAGTTGAAGATATTAGGGAGGTACCGCAAAATATACAATGAGCAGAATAAATTAAGCCAGTAAATTGAATCAGGTAATAAGACTTGAACCATAAATTACGAAAGTACTATTACCTAAAAATTCATAGAGATCAAAGCAAAAAACAAGCCATTGGCGCACTTAGTATTAACAATCACCTTTTGAGGCTAAAAAATTAGGATTATAGAAACAGATAATGAGTGTGAAAGAGTATGAGCTAAAAACTGTACAAGGAGTCATGAGAAGTTAGAATGTTTAAAGAAGGAGTAGTACGTGTTGATAAATATCAACAAGCGAGGCAATTTCAGTCATAAGCAGAGAACAAAAGAGGGGTGTTTAGAAATTTATGCTGAAAGATGATCATTGCAATTCAGAACAAATTTAGCAAGATGGGTTTCGACAAATTCAGTGAACGGCATGACCAAACCCACCACCTGGGACCAGGCGATTCACGTCATTTCCCCAAGTGTGATGGGAAAGGGCTGGCACCCGATACGAATATATATTAGTAGTATTATATATATATAGTATAATAATCATATATATATTATATATAGAAATAACTATATAGATGATTATATATATATATTATTTATTAATATATATTATATAAACAGCTATATATATATATATTATATATATATATATATTATATATAAGTAATATATATTAATATATATATATATATAGACCTATATATATATTATATATATATATATATTATATATAATATATATATTATATATGTATATATATATATATATATAATACTACTCTTATATATACTATATATATATATATATACTATAATTTATTTTTATTTATATATATAATATTATAGATATATATATATATATATATTATATATATATACTATATACTACTATTATTCCACACCTGTTAATTTTGCCTCGATTCAGTTATTTTGGTAAAGTTTTTCAATTTATTATTTTAGTATTTGGTAGGAAATTAAGTATTAATATTCTTTCGGGGAATATGAGTAAATATAAAATTAGCCAGGCACCCTCTTTATATCTTCCCATTGGTATCATTTGGTTAATCGAACACTATTATAATTCCTTTATTTATTATTAATATATTTTATAAATATAATATATGATATATATTATTATTATAATATATTATAAATATATATATAATATATATATATATATAATAAAATATAAGTACTATATTATTTATTATACTTGAAAATTAAGAAGATGAAGGCATAAATTTGCAAAAATTTAATTATAAATGGACGTTTCGGGTATATATACGTTCGCACAGTCATCGAGCACTGTGCAATATTGCAAGATAGTAAAAAATAGGTATAATTTTATAACAACAAATCATAATAGAATATGAACTTATAAATGTAATACAATGAAATATACAACACACATATGTAGAAATTCAATAAATAAATCACACGAAAAAAAGTCCTAAGATGAGTTAGGTTTCCATTATAGAGTATGAGGCGAAGATGCAAAAGATAAAAGTTCGAAAAAAAACAAAAACAACAAGTTATTGGATGTAATATATATAAATTAATGAGTAAAGAGGGGGGATAGAAGACAATCCGTTTTATTTAATTCGGTTTTAAATTCAAAAATGTCGAGAGACTCAAGATCTTTCGTCGGAGTTGATCCGTGGCAGGGATAGGGAACTAAAAAATTTTTTGTGCAATAGGGATTAATTTGAAAGGCATGATTGCGTAATGGGAGTTTTTCTCTGGGGTTGTGATAGGTAAACCAGTTCTATAAGAAACTCCCGGTGTTTCGAGATCCTCAAGTAAAGTTGGAGCCTGTTTGGCTCACGTAGCGGACGTTGCAGTCCGCACACTAATACAAATATACTAATGAGGACTCATATGTAGAGGAAAGAATTTATGGCAGGAAAAAAATTTGAATTTCTTTCGTTATAATTAGGAATAAAAAGTAAAGCGAGCAAAAGGAAAAGCATTGAATAGAGTGTGATTGAGAGTTTTCAAAGTTTGCGTGCTGAGGACGAAGACGGAATTTTTAGATAGATAAGTTGTTTAGGAACGGTTGGACTTGAATTTTAGGGCGGAAATGGTTTTAAGAAAGTCGTTTACTAGTTGTAATAGTGTTGTGATTAAAGAGATTGCACAAGGCAAAATGGGACAGGTATTTATCAAGGTGGAAAGACCACCATGAGGAGCATAATTTAAAGGCACGGAAAATTTGCATTGTAGTGAAGACAGTTTGTATATTTAGAGGGGAGAAAACTAAAAAAATTAAGATCTAATGTAGTAGAGGAAGGTTTTCTGTATAAAGAGGTGGAGAATGAACCATTGTTGAGAGTAAATTAGTAATTTGAATAATATAAATATATATTGTAAATAGTATATTGTATAAGTGTGCGGACTTGCAACGTCGCACGTGGGAAAAAACGACCTTTCAACTTACCTTGAGGATTCGAAACAACACCGAGGAGTTTCTTATGAAGGTTTACCTATCACACCCCAGAAAACTCCTCTCATACGGCAATCATCCTTTCAAATAATCACCCTATTGCACAAAAAAAAAAATTTAGTTCCTATCCTGCCGAATGATCAACTCGACAGACAAGATTTTGAGTCTCTACATTTTTTGAATAAACTCCGAATAAAATAGGATTTGTCCTTCTATCCCCCTCTTCTCTCATTAAATTTATTATATTATTTCCAACCAAGATAACTTTTGTTTTTTTGTTGGTTTTTTGTTTTCTCACTGGTATAACATAATTTTCGTAACTTTTATGTTTTTGCATTTGTCCTTCTCTATAATTAAAGCTTAACGGTGTGCAATCTTAGGTACTTTTTTTTTTTTTTTGTAATTTTTATTTTAATTATCCATATATGTTCATTCATTGTATTACATTTTTATATATTATTCATTATTTATTTTTTTATTTTGTTTATAAAATTAACTGTAAGATTTCAATTGCAGTGCCAGATGATGGGTAACGTTATATACCCGAAACGTCAATTATATAAATGTTGCCAAATTATGCTTCATCTTCCTATATTCATCTATAAATGCCGGTTCACTAGGAACAAATCTATTATATATATATCTATATAAATAATATATATTATATATGATATAATAATACTATTATATATATATATATATAATATATATATACTATAGTTATATATATATATATATATAATATTATAATTATATATATAATATATATTCATTGAATGATAGTGACTTTCACAAGCAAAAAATAAAAGCGCTAAATCTGTAGGTCAAAGAAGCCCATAATAATGTTATTTTTTAATAGCTCTTTTTTGACTTTTTTTTCCAAAGATGTAAAATATGAATATTATATAAAAATAGGTTGTTGGGTGTCATTCACCATTGGCAGTTTTTATAATTAAAAAATACCTAAGTCTAAGTTTCGCTATTTGTACAAATTCAGAGGTTGTAGTTTTTTAAACACAGGTTCTTTTTAATTTTATTTTATTTTTTTTTATATATTAAAATAAAAATACAAATTTTTTTAGTATTTTTGATTTTTTTTTTTTTCATAATTACAAAAACAAACTGAGAAAAAGTGCTCTAAATGAAATTCTATAGCTAATTACATCCAATTTATCTCTTAATGATAGTAATAAGAGAGAAAAATAGCCGCAAAATTCGAAATGACGTAAAAAAAAGAGAATGTCTTAAATTTCCAATAACAGGGTGAACTATAAAAATAATGGTCCAGCGCGGACTTTTTGTGATATTCCCACAGATCATTTACTAATCATTCTTATTTGTTGCAAGGATATGGCAGAATCAAACGGTCATGTAAACACAACTACGACAGTCGATAGAAGCAGAGCCAAAAAATATATACCAGGGTGCGCAAAATTATTAGGACGGGTTTATTCACGAGAAATCCTGGAAGACTTTCCATGCATACAGTTTGTCGAATGTGAGAAGACAAGCATCCAAAAGGCAGAATTCAGAACTGGTATGGACAACTTTGAGAGTAATGAGACCCGTGGAGAACCTCAATGCAGCGGATGAAAACCATCTAAGCCACTCAGGACGCCCCACGAAGCGTACATCCGAGCTGGTCGAGAGCGTGAAAGAATCAGTTCAGCATAGTTCGAGACGCTCTGTGCTCAATCGAAGTCAGTCCCTCGGTATATTCCGTGATACTTGCAGGAGAATACTAGTAAACGATATAAGGGCTTACTCATACAGAAAACAGACGAAGTAGACCCTTACAGCCTTAGACAAACAGCAGAGAAAGGCTATAACAGTCAAGCTACTGGAGAAAATCCAGGAGACCCTAAATTTCCTTAACCTCCTTTGGACCTCAGATAAAACTCACTTCCATCTTGAAGGAAAGGAGAACTTAAAGACAAATTTTGACTAAAGACTAATTTTGAGTGGGCGCCTCATAGCCCCCCAGATTTCTTCCATGGGGGAGCTATCTCAAGGACCGAGTGTAAGCATGGAGACTCATGGAGACTGAAAACCATCAGGAAGGAGATAAGAGCCATTCCTCAGTCTGTTTGTATGGACCTCTTGGACAACCTTGTGCTGCACCTCAAGAAATGCAAGGAGCTAAATGGAGGTCATCTCAAACAGATGCTCTAGAATGAAGAAGAAAAGGCCAAAGACTATCATGCTTTAATTTGATGTTCTAAACACAATAAATTAGTTATAACTGATTTTTCTTTTACTTCGGACAAAAAATTAAGAAATGAAGGCTATCGAAAGTTGGGGCCCGTTATTTTGAGTCCCCCATTATTAAATAAATTTAAAATGTAGCCTATGCGCTAGAAACAAAAGGATATAAGTTCATCCTCAATTCCGATGATTAACAGATTCCGACTCGAAAAGTTTCTAAAGATTGAGTGAAACGGTATTTCATTTGGGGTTTCGGTTGAGTGAAACGAAATTCCTGGACACATATCTGGTTAGATTTAAGTATCTTTGAAGATGGAAGTTTAAATTCCAGCTGATTGTCTCTCACTCCCCACGACAGAGTTGTTGGTGTTTTATATTTATTTATTTATATTTTTTATTTTTTGTGGAAAATGTTTTTTTTTTAATTGCCTTTTTCGTTTTTGTGACAAGTTTAGCTTTATAATTTTTTTACATTGTTTTCATTGCTTCCACTAAATTTATTTTAATATTTATATATTTGTTTTGGCTAGGCCAGATCTTTTTTTTTTTTTTTTTTTTTTTTTGTTACTGAACCCAATTTTAGATTTTATTTCGTATTTTTAAAGGACTGAATGAGTTCTTTCTTGAGATGTTTCTTTCATCATATTTCGACTAGAAATAATTTCTTTTAAAATAACGGTTTTAAGGAGTTTTTTTTTTTTTTTTTTTTTTTTTTTTTTTTTATCAAAAGTACACGTTTATTTTAGATAAGCATTTAAAAAAACCTGTCGAATTATTATTATTATTATTATTATTATTATTATTATTATTATTATTATTATTATTATTATTATTATTATTATTATTATTATTATTATTATTATTATTATTATTTTTATTATTATTATTATTATTTTCGAATTAACTAATTTAAATTCAATATATATGCATGGAATCATTTGAAATCAGGATGGCTTAAATCTATTGAAGTTGAGGCACATTAATTTTTCTCCAGTGGTTTCCCTCGAGTGCTATGTTTGTGACCAATGTCGTTTGTCGATTTAACATTTTTTCTCAAGTAATTATAATTACTATCACTAAAAATGACGTTTATATTTAATAAGGAATTGTATTTTAGCCTTTCACTAATCTCAACTATCAATTTTCCAGCTTTAAAATTTTCTTTTACACAGTTTTTAAGTTCAATTAATATCTAACCAATTTGAACTGAATCATTGGACAATGGTAACGAATTTAAATTTGGCAGAATCCGTTCGAGATGTAGTAGAATATCATGCATGCTTGCTAGTATTATTGTCCCATTCAGTTCTACTTCGTTCACGTTGAGAAATCCTGTTAGAAGGATATGTGTACGAAAGAACAGAGTTCCATTTGTTTTGGTGATGGATATTAAATCAGTTATATTATGCTAACTTTAGTCATAAAGATAGTGAAGATGTGTTTTGGTAAAACGGTTGGAAAAGTTTTCAGTAATATGTGGGAAGAAAAAAATCAAGACATCAAAGGACGAGTCTGATGGTAATATCCTGCTATTATATAAATAATTAAAAGATACTACAATGATACTGCGAATTAAAGTTAAGAATCCCTTATAAATTAAGAAAGATGCATATTCAATTTTATAGTCTGCAGAACAAACCAAGGCTTCTACATTTACTAGAGCTCTATTGGTCTTTTTAATTTTAAACGCTGGTTTTAGAGGAAAATGTCAGAGATGCATTTGATTAATAGGAATTAGTAATAGCTGCATTTGTACTATAACACATCCGATCTGTATTACATTAATAAAATAAATACATATTACAAAAAATTTAAAATTAAAATTCCAACAAGTTTTAACTAATAATTAGTAATCGAAAAGTTTACTTTCTCACTCAAGTACGAATATAATGAACTACTATGTTTATACTGTTTGAACTATGATGACTCATAGCCATACGCCCTCCGCGTAAGATACGTGAACTAAGCGAAAATTCCATACCGAGTAGTTACGTTAAGCTCTCCATGCCATGGAAACGTCTTGCACCGTCGTGAACAATATTTAATGTCTTTGTCCATTAACCATGTTCTCTCTCTATACACTACACAGTAGATGCATTGTGCTGCACAATAGCTCTTTAAATTCACATGCTATAAGCCTTGAGTCGCTGACTACCAATATACAGATCTCTCTATAGACGTGTTATTCTTCTATCGATCCATGAAACACACTGTGCCGTATGTCTCCTCCAGTGTAAACCAAATGGCCATTACTGCCTCCGCAACCTCCTAATATTCCAAGCATCCGGTGTGATCGGATAATAACAATAAACAAGCTCGTATATAATGGAGACGAGTCCATAAATTGAGTTGAGGCACGAACCAAAACGTGTCACAGTAATCCACATCCAATGTAACTGTATTCGTACTAATGTCCGTATGCGAACCATGTCGCAATTAAAGCCATGTCCATGATACCAAGACCCCATACCCATAACCATGCTCATAATCCAGACGCTGAATGGCCTCCGTAAACCAAAATTATGTCACCAGGTAACTCCATTAAATCCATGTCCAACCATATCCTCCATAGCACATAGTCTTACAATAATCATACAGTGACCTTCTCCGCATGGAGTCCACACATGACGTCTCCATATCTCTCCATGTCCACGCAGAATCCCACCACTCATTCCTCCTACGTCCACCAGAGAGAGGAAATATCCTCACAGAATATACCGTAGCCTCCAGATTAGTAGGTATAACTATAAGAGCGCGTGACCTAAATAGGAATCACTAGCCTTGGCTTTTGCGGGCAATAACAAGCCTTCAGCTTTTGAGTCCGAAGAGCCTTAAGAG
>JABUQX010026947.1:60000-77500 GCA_015478945.1 Trachelipus rathkii
AATGTTTTTTTAAAAAGTAATCGAATCATTATATGGAAAATATGATATATAAACTGATCTATCTTATTCTCACTTCTGATTCTATCTATCTATATCATTTAAAATATCTATATATCTATATTATATATATTATATATTATAATAAATATATATATATATTTATATTACTAATAAAATAAATATATATATTGTATATATGTTATATATATATATAAAACTCTTCTATTACGTGCTATTATCCCTGCAGGGGTAAACACAGGGGGGTGAGGCAGGTAATCGAACTTAGTAGAAAAAGATGGGCCGGCTATCCCAAACCAGCGCCACCAAAATGTTCGCAGTCCAAAGTTTTAATTTCTTGCCCCCAGGTTAGATAAAACCCAACTGGCTTAAACGGACGGAGGTTTATGAAAACCGCGTCCTTCGTAATGATAGAAGGCGGGTGACTAATGCAACTCCTGCAGCGCCAGCGAGGCGTTACTTAAAAAATATATATATATATGATTATCTATATAATATATATATATATATATTATATATATATACTAGAATTATATATATATTATATATAATCTAATAAATTATGTATATATATATATATATTATTATTATATTGTATTTATATATATTATATAGTATGTATAATATATATATCTATATATATTTCCTATATATATATGTTATATATTTATATTGATATATATATACTATATGAGTCTATAACATATAATATATAATATAGATAATATAACCTATAATCATTTCTATAATATATATATATATATATTACTATATATATATATATATATTAATACCGTAGTTCCTTAGATGTAGATAAGTGTATTAGATACTATAATAACTACAATATATTTAGTTATATATAGGAGAGGAGCTTTGTATAGTTTGGAATCCCAACCCGACGGAATACTTGTCGAGACTGGTATTCTTCATTGGGGCTGTCACACGACGAGCTCAAACGAGACACCCCTGTAATAGAGAGCAGCAGCATGGGGGGGTGGCATAATTGAATAGAACAATCGGAATAAGGATTTGCCATCAGAACTACCGCAACCTCTAGTAGGCAGTTGTGTTTAGATTAATGGTAAAAGAATTAAGCAAATAAGATGATCTTTCAACAATTTACCATCTCTATGGCCAAAAATAAGCACAGACCAAATAGATATTAAAGAGTCGGACGAATTATGGGTTTGAGCTGTGTGTTTATTCGAGCAAGATGCATCGTGGTTGTTTGGAAAGATACTGTTAGTAGAACGATGAAGGAAACTGGAAACCATTTTGAGACATAGAAAAAAAACTTGTTCTCATCTGCTCCAATTATTAGAAATACCAAGAAAGGTCGAAGTTTCGTTGCTCTAAAGGTGTTCTGCCCCTTGAGCGCAAGCTCGTTCTGCTGTTGGAGTGGAACGTGTTTCGAGGGAAGGAGCCATATGTTCAGGGGATGGGGGCCCTCGGGATCCATAGAGAAGATCGTAGAAACGAAAATGGAATTAGGGAGAGATGGGTCATTACATGAAAGATAGTAAGATGAGAGTAGACCGATAGGTGGACACTGAACCCTAAGATAGGCGCGCCTAGAGATTATAGGGTCACAGAGCGAGAAGTTGATAGATACCAAAAAACTTAGGAAGTTTAGAAAACATTTAAAGATGGTTTATTGAATGTGTTTGAAGGTCTTTCGATATGTCTAAAACCACAGCAAACGATTCGCCATTATCGAATCGGGAGAGGACCACAAGAATCCAAAAGTAGACTGAAAGTAATGTGAAGAATGAGACTGTTTCCAAATCTTTGCAGCTAAACCGTATAGTCGTATAAAGTGGCCTCACAAGCATAATGCTTGTTAATCAGCTTCTCTATACTTAGCCGTGCACTATCCATTACTGAGAGGTCTACAATTACCTTCAGGGCAACAGAGAAAGTGCATGATAGTTTGAGAGGTCTAGTAGGGGATTCCCCTATTTCCGATACAGGCTAAACCAAATGAGCGGTATTGGCCTTTTCCCAGGTAGGAAGGGGGAGGAAATAGAATCGGAAGTTTTATTTGACGCAGAGAGTGCAAGAATAGATGAGTTTAAATTCCCTCGAAGCCATAGGTGCTAGGAGGTCTCGGAGTGCAGGAATTATGCGAAGTTGTTATGAGAGCCCCACAAGGAGAAAAACAACATCAGAATTCTGGTTTTGCGCTGCTCTGTTAGCGCTTAATATTTATAGTACTGAAATACATATTTGTTAGATGGAGTTTGTGAGGAGGTAGGAAGGAGGCAATATTGCAATACTTCAACCACCGGGAAACGTACTAAGTGGCAATAATAGGGTCAAATTTTTCGAGACTATGAAATTAAGAGTTGTCTTCAGCTTTAACTGCTTACAGTTTTTTATTATAAATCACGCCTAGAATTTTTATCAGACACATTCTTTCTTCTTGGCTTCACCTTTCTCAGAAATCACGTCATTCTTGGTAATTTCAAACGTTACCACCGCCAGAGACTATCAGTTCTAATACTCTCAGGATATAGCTACGGTGAACGTGGGTCCCTATAAAGGTGTAATTCTAATAGAGCCGAAAGAAAAGGCACCTGCTGCAAAAAGTTCTGACGGTTGCAGATCGATTATATACTTCTATATCCTTGGCAATCGCATAAAGTTTTCGTGTGAATTGTAACCCACAACATCTAAAAAGTCAAGACATTTTACTAGAAAAAGCCAATGCTCTTAATAGCCTTCTCGTTAAATTGCTGTTAAAACTCTTTTTCCTCTTTTGATTCTTACATTTTAAATTCTCTCATGTATCATATTCTGTCTCATCAAGTCTTTCGCAGGAAAAGACCCGCCTACTGCTACGAATTAATTTTTGGCACTTTGATGCTGCAAAACTGGTCGACACTTAGAGTGCACTCCAGAAAAGATTATCTGTGTAGCTGGTGGCTGAGGCTGAAATCCTTTGGGGGAAGTGGTTGCTTAGACGCAGACCAATATGCCGGAAGGGGAGTTCTCTTTTTTACCTTTATGAGTCGAGGGTATACCAGACGGCAGATTATGTCTAGATTCTCTCGCGTTTTAGACTCAAACTGTACTATAATCCTTAAGGTTTATCACTTGTATAATGAGCATTTGTGTCGTTCAGTTTCGTGTCTCTCTGCAGTATTGAAGAAGACCAATACATGTCCTAGAGAAGGGAGAAGTCCCTTGGCGAATGATCGAAAACAAGCAAGTAATACATAAGTTATTAAGGTTTAAGTTAAAGCGAGCGGGAATCATGGACTGTACCCTCCATGCAAAGAGATCAACCTCCGGAATGTTCTCTTAGCATCAATAAAGGGAGAAAAGTACCTACTCAATATGTTGTTCATTGAGTTTATCCAATGTCCAGAATCTACAAAGCTTATATTTCTGAGAATTTAGCCGAAAACAAGTAGGAATAAGATCTAGATTTTGCTCGTACAGTCACTCATTAATGCTCTCCTTCCTAAAATTCGTAACTATTCCTCGAGCAGGCAATCAGGCAGGGTGGGCGTCTTTCCTGTCTAGCACTAATGTCAACTCAAAATGGTAATAGGACTCTACATCGATCTAAAAAATGTTAATGTATGGCACCGAGACGATTTTAGAAGCATCAGCTATTGACGTCATTAAAGCAGGATGACGATGATGTTCTTTTTCCAACATCGTACATATAAGGCGCATCACGCCTGAATTCGTCATGAGGCTCATATAACGAAAAATATTTGTTCGGACTTCACTTAATTAATGTATTCTGGGGCGTGGAATAACATTGATTCGTCTGAAGTACTGTTGGTTATAATCAGTAAATCATTCGTGAGTAGCACTGCGAGGCACCTATTCTGACTAAACTCGCGGCCTTGGCTACAACGTGATTTTCCGTGCTCTTCTTCTTGACTGTCTATAGAGAATATATTAAATAGTTACCACTGTGCAAACGTAGCAACTATCCTGAGATTAGAGAGAGCCATTGGCGTGGTACCGTTTGAAAGTTACCAAAATGATGATTTCTAGAAAAAGGTGAAGAAGTAAGAATGCTGTTTCTATTTAGTAATTTAGCAGTTGAAAATTTAGAATAAGATTCTCAGCTCTTGGAGTCTTGGTAGATCAAACTCGGAAAATAATAGGGATCAGAACCAGATCTACAATGTATACTAGGCAACTAAAATTAAATTGTGGTACCATGGATTGCATTATTAAGTGTTCTTTGATTATCCATTTTAGTTTTTCGAATGAAACTCTTTTCAACAGATGCAGATATGATCGGCGAGAAGCCTCACAATTCCTTAATACATATCATTCTCTAGCTTCACGAATTAGTTCTTGGTCTCTCTTCACAACATTCCATCTTCGGGCTCGACAAATATTAGGGAATGATGCAGACATTTGTGAAGACTTGAACTGGTAGTTAGAGCGATAAGAAGCCTACGTAGAGTCACGTACAAGAGTCATGAATGACTATTTAGATGGAGTTCCTAGAGAGCTGTAATATTTCAATTCATATACTCGGGTATAATTCTGATCGCAGAGCATCCACACAGTAGGGGTTTGTAGAATTTATGATATGATCCAGATGGTCGATCTCGCATTCAGGAGAACAGGGTAGACATATTCATAGATTTTACGTGCACTCTACATCATAATACCCACTTCACACGTAGTCGCATATTCATCTCCCAGTGGTGATGGGGGACATGTTCTAGATTTGAATCTGTTCTCCTAACAACCATTATTCCTTCTTCAGGAGATGATGAAGGAAATCGCTACGTAGCACGAGCATTCATCAGCCCTCTCCGCCCATGCACCACTTGGGAGATGATGGACTCGGTTGTGGACTGCATTTGACTCGCTTTTGGTGCCGTTCATCTCGTAATTTTTGCGACCTGTGTGATGACATGCATAGCATCCATACTCCCATTCATCAAAAGATCAATAGAATTCTCTTGCACATACCAGGGCAGCCTTTCTTAATGAATACTGCGCAACCGGTAATTCTTGGTTCCTGGTACCTTTTGTTGATATAGAATTTTACTCACACCTGGCGGCATTGAAATAACAAGGTTTCTTTCAGATCTATAAATCAACTTCTCTGCTTATTTCAGTTAGCACTCTACTCCGTTTCAGCATCCTTAGTTACTGTTCACTCTTCTCCTAAATGTCAGACAAAACTTCAGGAACATGATTACCACCTATCAGTGCTGAAGTCAATGCTTGTCGAATTAAGAGCTGACACTGTGGATGCTCTGATTTAGGGAATCTTCGATATTCGTTGCTCTCCAACGGCTATCTTCACTTTTATTATACTGCTATAATATTAGTCTCGTGTCTTGTATATTCTTTGTCTTTTCAACTTCTAGACTGTACGAATTCTATTATATTTTTCTATAGTGTTAAAAATGTCTACATATACGATTAACTTCTTATTTTCTACCCTTTTCAGAAATCTTCATCTCTTGGTAATTTTCAAAACGTTTACAAACTATGCCAATGGCTCTCCTCCTAATCATCGTCAGATAGTTGGCGCTTGAGTGTGAATCTGCAGGTCTAATCACTTTCCTACGTTTTTTTCTTCAACAATATTTGAGTAGTATCAGTGTATTCGATCTCAACGTTACCACCGCCATTGACTTTCCTTTAACTCTCAAGATACAACTGGTGAATTTGCGTACCACTTTTCTATCCAAAATGACCTCAGGCAGTTGGTGCTGCTCCCTACTCGTATCCCCTGATAGTCTTGAAGATGAATCCAACATTCTCCACCTTTTCCTAACCTTAACCATATTCCTTGTTCTCTTAAATCTTTTTCCTCTTCTAGGTTCCTCTGATCACCTTCTTATATCTCTATCTTGTTCTACCGTTTCAAGTCTTCCACAGGAAAGACCCCTAACTACGGCAAGGAAACGTTTTTGGCACTTCGGTGCCACAAACTGGTCTAACATGCGTTCGTACTTCTTTGATTTCCCATGGAATGACTACTGCTTCATTGTTAGGGGTACCTCGGAATATTTTGATGGTATTAAGGAGATGATACTCTCTGGCACGAAGGCATACATTCCATATTCTTTCCCTTCAACTAAACCTAGCAAACCTTGGTTTAAGCTCTGCCTGTTCTCGTGTTATTCGACACAGGAATGCTGCCTTCAAGAATTAACGTCTTCTTCAAACTCTAGAAACTCGCTCAACTTTTATATCATCCCGGAATCGTGCAGAATCTATTCTTCATAACAATAAAACTCTTTTCCCCGTAGAAGGTGCAATAATCTTTCTTTCTTTTCTCTTTCTCATGCTCTTTCTGGCATTTCGTAAAGAATATCAACACTAACTTTGCTTCTTCCTTTTTCCCTCCTCTAGTACCTTCCAATGACACAACTATCATTAATTATGCCTCTTGCTAAAGCCAAACTCTTCGTTCAAGCCTTTGCATTTAATTCCACTTTAGACGATTCCGGAGGTATTCCAACTCCTCCGCTTCTCTTCAACTCATTTATACCTAAATATTGTAATTTTTTCCTAAGATTGTTTTCTTCTCTCTGAGCTTAACACTAATAAGGAGTACGGTCTTGATGGTATTCTTCCTGTGGTTCTCAAAACTTGTGTTTCCGATCTTTCTCCCTACCTTGGTAAACTATCCCGTTCTGCCTTTCAACTTTGACCTTCCCATTCTGCTGGCTCATTCAACCTGTGTTTTAACTCCTGTTCTTTCTAAGGTTTTCGAAGCTATCCTTAATAGGAAGATTTGAAAAGACATCTCAATTCTTCTAACCTTATCTCCGATCTCCATTATGGCTTTCGCAAGAAACCCTCTACTGGCGATCTTCTTTCTCTTCTTTCTGATTCTTGGTCCTCTACTATTTGGCATTTCGGTGAATCTTTCGCTGTGCCGCTAGACGTATTGAAAGCTTTCGATAGAGTCGGGCACAAAGCTTTGATTTCTAAGCTTCAATTTTTAGGTATTTATTCTTCTCTATGTGACATTCTCTCTGATTTCCTTTCCGGTCGCTCTATAACAGCAATTGTAGTCCCCTACCGTTCATTCTTTAAATCTATTTATAAATGGTGGTGTTCCTCAGGGTTCTGTCCTACCTCCAACTCGCTTTTTACTTTTCATTAATATTCCTTTGCCTATTTACTCGAATACTGACGACACTACTCTTCATTCTTCCTTTCATTTTGAAAGATATCCCTTTCAGCAGAAATTAGCTTTCACTAGAAGTGCAGCCTTGAACCAAACAACTTCTGACCTTTCTTGAATTTCTGATTGGGACATTGAGAACAAGTTTGTTTTCAATACTTCAAAAATTCAATTCTTTCATCTTTCTACTAGACATGGTCTTCCAAACAACTATAAAATGTTCCCTTGAAAACGTGCAGCTAGAACCTTCGTCTGTCCTTAATATTACTCTCGTAATCTTAATTGCAAGGATCACCTTACTTCTCTTTCTAAACAAGCTTCTAAAAGGTTGGGCATTGTGAGGCGTCTTCAGAATTTCTTCACTCCATCCCAGTTTATTGCTCTTTATAGAGGTGTCGTTCGCTCCTGTATGGAATATGCCTCACACATCTGGGGTGGTTACACTAACAGAAAGTTCACCTTGAAAAGGTAGATTTTAAGTAGGGATGGGCCGGATATCCGGCAACTATCCGATATCCGGCCTATCCGGCCAAGTTTTTGACTATCCGGTATCCGGCCGGATAACCGGATAATTACTTTCCTAGTAGGTTCTTCCTCGTTGGGGAAAATTTTCAAAATAATTTGAAAAATTATATATATATATATATATATATATATATATATATATATATATATATATATATATATATATATATATATATATATATATATATATTATTTATATTAAATATATATATATATATATATATATATATATATATATATATATATACATTGTTTAGACTTTCGAATTTCGATGTTGGGTACCAATGTTATATTATTTTATTCATCATTTATGTTTACTGTACAACATATTTTATCTGAAATTTGGTGGTGACACGTTTCATAAATTATATTCATTATATCTTAAGCTTAAAAATTTTATATAAAAGAAAAAGAATAAAAAATTGGTTTCAAACTTTATATAAGTATATATATATTTTTAGAACTACTACTAGATTTTTCGTTTTTGTAAACGGTTGAATGTTTTCCTTCTACATGGTTCCATAATGGTTTAGTTGAGTATGCTTTTGAATTTTTACCACGACTTATAAATCTTCCCGAGTTGGTTTTATCGCATAGCAAGCATTCAGCTGCATTGGCCTTCTCGGAATTTATTTTAAAATATTTCTACACGTTAGATTTTAAGTTTTTTGACAGTGACCATTGCTGTTGGCTATAGTAATAAAATAATACTAAAATAGAAAAGAAAAAATAATTTAAATAATATATATATATATATATATATATATATATATATATATATATATATAATATATTAGTATATATATTATATATATATTATATATAATATATTTATATATATATTTATATATATATATATATATATATATATGATTTCGCTCGTTGTCGAATGTGGATGCAGTGGAAACCAGAGGAGAAGCGGAAAACAGAAGGGCCAGAAGAGAGTGATTGGAAAGATGGATTAGTCTGAAGTGATTTATTGAAGAAATGAAATAGTCTGAATAATCTACGCAAGAAGTGGTTAGACAATATTTTTTGAGAGAGAGAGAGAGAGAGAGAGAGAGAGAGAGAGAGAGAGAGAGAGAGAGAGAGAGAGAGAGAGAGAGAGAGAGAGCGCTTTTGTTTCAAGGTAGCTGCAACAACTTGAAAGGAAAAAATTGCGATTCGGGATTTTAAAAATGTAAAATTTTAAACATTTAAATTTTATTTCATTTGTAATATGGGTTCGAAGAGCTTCAAAAATTTAAAATCATTTCTTATAGCAATTTTGGAATATGAATTATTAAATACAGAAAATAAAATTATAATGAAGAAATTAAAATAATGGATTGTAGAAGGTGGAGAAGCGGTTTCCAAGACAATCGTTGAGTCTCATAAAGAAAATTTTTCAAATTCTCTTTCACTGGTGGCAAGGGTTCGGAAACCCCCTTCTATCACATTAACCTTTTCGTGCATGGTGGTGATATAGCGAGTAGTAAGGAGAGGGAAACTAGCAGCCAAGGTCACAGCCAGAATGTTGCAAAGCAATGTTGCAAATGTTGCAAGCAACATTTTGCAACATTGGGTTTTTCAAGCTTGACGTGTCAAGGTTAGGGTTTTTAAGGTCGATGAGACCGAATTTAAGGTCTGGAAGACCGACTTCCGAGGTTTTGAGACTGAACTCATGGATTTTAGCCCCAGAAGTGGGGCGGAGCCCCCCAAAGGGGGCTTTTTGGTTTCTAGAAGGTTTTAAATGATTGGTAGATCATTTTTGATGGTTCCAATCGATTTATCGTGATCGATTACCCCTATATCGATCTTTAAATCGTCTTTCTACGTGCTCTGGTTGGCATTTAACAATGAAAAATGTAATCGAAAGAAAATAATTACAATAATTAACATTCGATTAATCGCTGTAGTATGTGACCACTTGGGACACCATTCTCGATACGAAGGAATAGAGCTATTGCCTTCAAACTTGGTATATGGTCATTGTATGTGATAAACTGATCACAGGCGAGTTTTGGTGACCCTAGGTCACCCCTAAGGGGGTGCTGCCCCCTTAGCGCCAAGGTCAAATTCGTCCTGAAAACCCTGTTAGGCTTAACGTATCGGAGTGAAATTTGGATGTGAGCTATATGATGACGTAATCTCGTCGGAGACGAGATTACGTCCCTCTGCGTCCCCCCTGTAAGGGGGGCGCTGCCCCACTAAAAAATTAAAATGATCGTAGAAGACTGAAATTTGGAGACTGGGTAGAGGAGTCGGAGTCGGAGACGGAGTCGGAGTTGGATTCAGGATCGGAGTCCATGGACCCCCCGGAGGGGGGTCCCAGTTGAAAAAAAAGAAGAAATGCATGGAATGCAAAACAGAGGAAGAAGAAGAAAGGAAGAAGAAGAGGAAGAAGGAGGAGGAAAGGAGGAAGGAAGAAGAATGATGAAGGAGGAGTCTGAGAAGGATATCAGAGTTGGTAGTGGCACCGGTGCTGGAGCCGGTGCGGTGCCGAGTTATTAAATATTTGTGTAATGATACAATGTTGGTGTCTTTATATAGGTTATTGAGTCTGTAGATTTCGAAAATAATGGTTTCAGAACCATCAAGAAAAAAATAAATCAATAAATAAATAAATAAATAAATAAATAAAATTTCTTACACTTTTTATGTTTATAACTTACAAATTTACGTTTTTACATACCCTAAAGCAGTAAATCACTAAATCAAACCACTATCCAACCTCCCTCCTGACCATCTGTGATCTATTGATCTATTGATTAAGGTCAAAATTTTTACTAAAATTGTAACGTTTTACATACCCTAAAGCAGTAAATCACTAAATCAAACCACTATCCAACCTCCCTCCTGACCATCTGTGATCTATTGATCTATTGATTAAGGTCAAATTTTTACTAAAATTGTCATGTTTTACATACCCTAAATCAGTAAATCACTAAACAAACACTACCAACCACCTCCTGACCAGTGTGATCTATGATCTATTTGATTCTATTGATCTATTGATCTATTGATAAATATTGATGTATTGATTAAGGTCAATTTTTACTAAAATTGTCATGTTTTTACATACCCTAAAGAGTAAATCACTTAATCAAACCACTATCCAACCTCCTTCCCATACCATTCTGTGATCTATTGATCTATTGGATTAAGGTCAAATTTTAACCTAAAAAATTGTTGTTTTACATACCGCTAAATCAGTAAATCTCTAAATCAAAGCCACTACCAACACCCTCGCTGACGCAGTTGTGATCTATTGATCTATTGACTATTGATCTATTGATCTATTGATCTAGTGGATTAAGGTCAAATTTTTACTAAATTGTCATGTTTTACATACCCTAAATCAAAACCACCCAACCTACCCTCCTGACCAGTTATGATCTATTGATTAATTGATCTATTGATTCAAGTCACATTTTTTACTAGTCATATTTTGAATAAACATAACATAATCAAAGTTCTTTATACACTGATCAACGAGTATATGCTAACGTAACAAATTTTCACACAATAACGGCTACATAGTATAACCCTGAACTAAAATAATGTACAACGACAAACCTAAAGCACCTCAAGCACGAATAAACTGCTAACATTAAAAAAGTTCCATACTTAGGAACAGTAAAGTAACTAACATAAGCATACAAAAACGTAACCTACTCACACCTTTTTCATGCATATCTTTAACATATCAATGTTAATTTTGCATTAAATAGTAACATTTATCAAAGATTTATCATATTCTAACCTAACTATTGTAATGAACTAAGAATAAATGGCCACACACACACACACAACACACACACACACATCACACATCACACACACACACACACACACACACACACACACACATCACACAACACACACACACACACACACACACACACACACACGAATAAACTGCTAAGCATTGTCAAAGTTCCATGTTAAGAAAAATTAAAAATAAAAAAAAAAAATAAAAAAAAAAAAAAAAAATTAAACATCAGAATATTTGCAAGCAAATCAAAAAGAAAATTAAAAAATTTGAAAATTGGAAAATTATGGAAAATTAAAAAAATAAAATTAAACAGAAGTATAATTTCAAAATAAAATTTAAAGAAAGATTAAAAAATTAAAAAAATTTTAAAAAATTTTTTTAAACAAAAAGTTATACAAATAAAATTTATTAAAGTAATAATTATGTGATGAAAATATAATATATAAGAAAATTAAAAAATTAAAAAAAATTAAAAAATTAAAAAATTAAAATAAAAAAAAAAAAAAATTAAAAAAAGTATAAATAAAAAAAAAAAAAATAAAAAAAAAATAAAAAATTAAAAAAATAAAAAATTAAAAATTAAAATAAATAAAAAAAAAAATAAACAAAATATAAAAAAAAAATAAAACTTAAAAAAAAAAAAAAAAATTAAAAAATTAAAAAATTAAAAAATTAAAATAAATAAAAAAATTAAACAGTATAAATGCAAAATAAAACTTACAAAAGAAAATTAAAAAATTAAAAAAATTAAAAAATTAAAAATTAAAATAAATAAAAAAATTAAAACAAAGTATAATTGAATAAACTTACAAAAGAAAAATTAAAAAATTTAAAAAATTAAAAAATTAAAAAAAATAAAAAAAAAAAAATTAAACAAAGTATAATTGCAAAAAAACTTACAAAAGAAAATTAAAAAATTAAAAAAATTAAAAAATTAAAATAAATAAAAAAAATTAAACAAAGTATAAATGCAAAATAAAACTTAAAAAAGAAAATTAAAAAATTAAAAAAAATTAAAAAATTAAAAAATTAAAATAAATAAAAAAATTAAACAAAGTATAAATGCAAAATAAAATTTACAAAGAAATTAAAAAAATAAAAAAAATAAAATAAAAAAATTAATAGTTAAAAAAAATTAAACAAAGGTATAAATGCTACGTAACAATGTCAATAGCCAAAGTTCTCTAGTCGATTTATCTAAAAAATAAAAAAAATAAAAAGTGAAAAATTTAAAGAATCAAGATAGTAAATACGCCTGCTTTCCAACTTTGGAACAAATACCTTGGGTCTCCAGATGACACACAAGTATAAATATAAAGTAAAATTAAATAAAAAATAATAACAAATATGTATGTTTCAACTTAGGGAAAAAAATTATATTAGTTAACGTTTAATAAAAAGAAATGAAATTTTGAAAATAGAAATGTCAGTCTTCAACATTTAGAAAGATGGGTTATCTTTGCAAAGATGCAATGCAATTGACGATATGGTACATGTTAGAACAGAATCAAGTCAATATAAGCAGTATTGAAATTATATTATTAAACGATAGTAACATTTATCAAAGATTTATCATGTCCTAAACCTAACTATTGTAATGAACTAAAAGAATAAATGACACACACACACAACACACACACACACACACACACAACCACCAACACACACACCACACACACCCACACACAACACACACACCACACACACACAAATTCATCATAACCTCGTCTAAATATCATAAACCCCAACGAATAATTGCAAACATACAAAGTTTTAAACCAAACATAACAATAAAAATAGCAAAATTTTATCCTGACATAGACTAAAAATAAGTTCTTTGAAATAAATATCACAGTAAAGCCGTATTTAGTTTACTTGATTTAAAACAGTAAGTCAGTAAATCAGTAAATCAAACCACCATCCCTGACAGTCCCCCTACCGCATCACCGCCTATTGATCTATCGACCTATTGATTCAGGTCATATTTCGAGTTCATTTTGGATCAGCAACAGGTAAAGAGTATTATCTAACAAAATCCCTTTCCAAAGTGACCATCTATCAAAGATACCAACATCTTGAACTATGAATTGACACTATCTTCATCAAAGTGTCAATCGTCTCGAGTATAACGTCATTTGAACTATGAATAAACGTAGACATTAGAAAATTCTCGGGCAACCTGGACATTACTCAACAAAAACTTAACCTATGCTCACGTTTTCTAACACATCATCGTCAGGTAACACAGTAATATCTTACAAAACTCATCATTTCTCTACCAAAGCAGTGTTAATTTCACCCGGTCATAGTAATATTTAACTAAAATTTACTACTTACGAATAAACAGGTTTCATTAACCAAGAGTATCTAAAGCAAACAACATCACTCCCGAGAGAACCCAAGGGGATGAGCCCATTGAAAGGGTGTGAATCCTGAGAGGGGATCAACCCGAAGGGGTGTAAGCGGGCAATTACCCCTCCGTAGGAGAGGTAAGGCCTCAGCCCGAAGGGCTGAGGCCCAAAACCCGCTTTTTTTATTTATTTTAATTTTTTAATTTTTTAATTTTTTTAATTTTTTAATTTTCTTTTGTAAGTTTTATTTTGCATTTATACTTTGTTTTATTTTTTTATTTATTTTATTTTTTAATTTTTTTAATTTTTTTTTAATTTTTTAATTTTCTTTTGTAAGTTTTATTTTGCAATTTTACTTTTTTTTTTTTTTTATTTATTTTAATTTTTTAATTTTTTTTTTTTTTTTATTTTTTTTTTTTTTTTTTTATTTTGCATTTATACTTTTTAATTTTTTTTATTTATTTTAATTTTTTTATTTTTTTATTTTTTTTATTTTTTTATTTTTTTTTTTTAGTTTTTTTTTTACTTTTATACTTTGTTTTTAATTTTTTTTTTTTTTTATTTTAATTTTTTAATTTTTTAATTTTTTTAATTTTTTAATTTTTTTTTTGTAAGTTTTTATTTTTCTTTTTTACTTTGTTTAATTTTTTTTTTTATTTATTAAATTTTTTAATTTTTTAATTTTGGGCAAATTGTGCCCCAATGTAAGTTTATTTGCAATTTATACTTTGTTTAATTTTTTTTTTTTTTTAATTTTTTTTAATTTTTTAATTTTTTTTTAATTTTTTAATTTTCTTTTGTAAGTTTTATTTTGCAATTATACTTTGTTTAATTTTTTTATTTATTTTAATTTTTTAATTTTTTAATTTTTTTAATTTTTTAATTTTCTTTTGTAAGTTTTATTTTGCAATTATACTTTGTTTAATTTTTTTTTTTTTATTTTAATTTTTTTTAATTTTTTAATTTTCTAACATGGAACTTTGACAATGCTAGCAGTTTATTCGTGTGTGTGTGTGTGTGTGTGTGTGTGTGTGTGTGTGTGTGTTGTGTGTGCCATTTATTCTTAGTTCATTACATAGTTTTTAGTTAGGATATGATAAATCTTTGATAAATGTTACTATTAGTTTTAATGTAAAATTAACATTGATAATGTTAAAGATATGCATGAAAAAGTGTGAGTAGGTTACGTTTTTTGTATGCTATGTTAGTTTCACTTTACTGTTGCTAAGTGTGGAACTTTTGTTAATGTTAACAGTTTATTCGTGCTTAAGGTGTGTTAGGTTTGTCGGAGTACATTATATATATTCTTAGTTCAGGTGATGCTATGTTAGCTTTATTAGTGTGAAAACTTTGTTACGTTAGCATATACTCGTTGATCAGTGTATAAAGGAATTTGTTTTATGTTATGTTTATTCAAAATTATACTCGAAAAATGTGACTTGAATCAATAGATCAATAAGATCAATAGATATAACTGGGTCAGGAGGTAAGGTTGGGTGGTTTTGAATTTAGTGTATTTCTGATTTTAGGGTAGTAAAAATGACAATTTTTTTTTTACGTTAAAAAATTTTTTTTTTGCATAAAAAAAATCCGTTATCGAAAATTAGTAATTTCAATAAAAGAAATTCACAGATGGGGTTCCCAAAGAAAAAGGGGAGTTGGATAGTGGTTTTGATTTTAGTGATGTTACGCTTTAGGGTATGTTAACCATGACAATTTTTAGTAAATATTAAACCCAAAACCGAGATCAATAGACCAAATAGATCAATAGATCATAGATTGGGAGGATCGTAACTGGTCAGGAGGGTGGTTGGATAGTGGTTTGATTTAGTGATTTACTGATTTAGGGTATGTAAAACATGACAATTTTAGTAAAAATTTGACCTTAATCAATAGATCAATAGTCACAGATGGTCACGTGGGAGGTTGGGTAGTGGTTGGATTTTAGTGCTTGGCTGCTTAAGGGTCTGTAAAACATGACAATTTTATAAAAAAAATTTGACCTTAATCAATAGATCAAATCAATAGATCAATAGATCAATAGATCAATAGATCACAACTGGCCAGGAGGGTGGCTGGATGGTGGATTGATGGTGGTTTGATTTACTGATTTACTGATTTAGGGTATGTAAAACATGACAATTTTAGTAAAAATTTGACCTTAATCAATAGATCAATAGATCACAGATGGTCAGGAGGGAGGTTGGATAGTGGTTTGATTTAGTGATTTACTGATTTAGGGTATGTAAAACATGACAATTTTAGTAAAAATTTGACCTTAATCAATAGATCAATAGATCACAGATGGTCAGGAGGGAGGTTGGATAGTGGTTTGATTTAGTGATTTACTGCTTTAGGGTATGTAAAACGTTACAATTTTAGTAAAAATTTGACCTTAATCAATAATTTTATTTATTTATTTATTTATTTATTTATTGATTTATTTTTTTCTTGATGGTTCTGAAACCATTATTTTCTAAATCTACAGACTCGATAACCTATATAAAGACACCAACATTGTATCATTACACAAAAATTTAATAACTCGGCACCGCACCGGCTCCAGCACCGGTGCCACTACCAACTCTGAATCCTTCTCAGACTCCTCCTTCATCATTCTTCTTCCTTCCTCCTTTCCTCCTCCTTCTTCCTTTCTTCTTCCTTTCTTCTTCTTCCTCTGTTTTGCATTCCATGCATTTCTTCTTCTTTTTTTCAACTGGGGACCCCCCTCCGGGGGGTCCATGGACTCCGATCCCGAATCCAGCTCCGACTCCGTCTCAGACTCCGACTCCTCTACCCAGTCTCCAAATTTCAGTCTTCTAAGATCATTTTAATTTTTTAGTGGGGCAGCGTCCCCCCTTACAGGGGTGACGCAGAGAGACGTAATCTCGTCTCCGACGAGATTACGTCATCATATAGCTCACATCCAAATTTCATTCTGATACGTTAAGCCTAACATGGTTTTCAGGACGAATTTGACCTTGGCGCTAAGGGGGCAGCACCCCCTTAGGGGTGACCTAGGGTCACCAAAACTCGCCTGTGATCAGTTTATCACATACAATGACCATATACTAAGTTTGAAGGCGATAGCTCTATTCATTCGTATCGAGAATGGTGGTCGCCCAAGTGGTCACATTACTACAGCGATTAATCGAATGTTAATTATTGTAATTATTTTCTTTCGATTACATTTTTCATTGTTAAATGCCAACCAGAGCACGTAGAAAGACGATTTAAAGATCGATATAGGGGTAATCGATCACGATAAATCGATTGGAACCATCAAAAATGATCTACCAATCATTTAAAACCTTCTAGGAACCAAAAAGCCCCCTTTGGGGGGCTCCGCCCCACTTCTGGGGCTAAAATCCATGAGTTCAGTCTCAAAACCTCGGAAGTCGGTCTTCCAGACCTTAAATTCGGTCTCATCGACCTTAAATACCCTAACCTTGACACGTCAAGCTTGAAAAACCCAATGTTGCAAAATGTTGCTTGCAACATTTGCAACATTGCTTTGCAACATTTTGGCTGTGACCTTGGCTGCTAGTTTCCCTCTCCTTACTACTATAGCGTATACCATATTAATAATAATAGTGATAGCGGTGATAATAATAATAATGTTAATGATAAGTGAATAGTAGTGAATAATTTAAAATATAGTTAAATAGTGTATAGCGTAATAATATTAATTAAAAAGTGTATAGCATTTTAATAATA
>JABUQX010026948.1:0-2500 GCA_015478945.1 Trachelipus rathkii
AAGAGATCGACACATACAGCCCCACACATCACTACACAGTCACGACTACACACACAACACACCATTCAATTACACTCACACACACACATATATATGTATATATATTATATATATAATATATTAATAGAAAATATTATATATATATATATATATAAGATATAATTAATATATATATATATAATATATATATATATATATATAATATTTAAAGATACATATTGTGAAACCTGAATTCGGGACGCCAGCGAGGCAGGCGGACATTGCCAAGTAATGGTTTGGGATCTAACATTTAAACCTGAACCCCATTAACAGGATTAAAAACCTAGCAAGTACTATAACAATGATGATTGAATTATATGATTTGAAAGCATATGTCGTGGTGAAGGAAAATTGGCTTTTTGAATATCATACACCAATTGAGAAGAAGCTAATGGAGTTAAAATATTTAGTACGTTTTCCTTTACTTTATAGTACGAGGCACGGGCCCATTTTCATTTAGGTTCTCAACGACGTTGAATAAGTTATAAAGCCCAACCCATTGACTTGAAACTGTAGGAGTTGGTCGACGCACCAGGGTGTGGTGCATTTGAGTGCTCATTAAATATCGGTGACCTGGTCAGTGGCGGTGGCAGAAAATCCGAAGCTCGGCCAAAACTACTTGAAAGACTGAATCAGTTAGGTTAAGTTTTAAGGGGCTGACTGAAGATCATATGTCACCAAAATTTAGCTTTTTCAAATCAATGTGGGGGGAAAGGGGTAATGGTTGCAAGGAATGCACAGCAAAGCATATTTATGGTTTTCATAGTTTAACCAAAGTATAGAAATACTTATTATACTTTTGATTTAACTGATTTTTAATATCCCATCCGGGGCTCTTCCATGTACTAATGGTGTTAAAAAGGAAAGATATATATATATATATAGGATTATATATATATATAAGTATATATATAATATATATATATATATAATATTAGTATATATACTATATAAATATATTAATATATATTTATATATAGTATATATATATATATCTATATATATATATATAATTGATAAACTTTCTGCCATTGCACGCAGTGGGACTATATGTAATTGATAATTTTAATCCTTGAGGCGACATCAAAAGCGTCAAAAAAATTCTCAAAGAATGATTTTTAATACACTGATTTATTTTACATTAAACTTGTTATCACATTTTAATATTAAATTAAAAAAGGAAATAGCTAAGATTTAGTTCTAGCTTTCGCATCCGTTGGCGGTATGCATCCTCAGGAACTGATGTGAATGATTGAAGAAGGATCCAAATTTAACTCTCTTTTTTTGTTGGCAACCTGGTGTAGTAGTTAAATAAGTTTCAAAATATTGAGATTAAATAGACTTCAGGATTTTGTTGAGTTTTGGTCGATTTTTATATAGGAAAATTAGCTGACATTATCTATTGATTGGAATTGCACTGCTTGATTTTGAAATTCCCTTGGAGTTTTTTATTAAGAATGATCAGTTGTTTCTGGTTTTTTAAAGTGATTTTGAATATAGGTGCTATTAATCTGTATGGCACGGAAAGATAGATTAAATGATTTTTGAATCTTCTATGGTGCAAGTCAAGGATGAACGCAATTTTATCCGGAGTAAGGTCATGAGAATTGCTGATGCTATTCTAAATATTCTAAGTTATTTTCGTTTTCGCAATATATAGCAACTTACGCATATTTCATGGGATAGTGTATATACCAGATTTGAGATTCGTATGATTATTTTTAGGTTTAAGGGTATGCTTTAGTGTTAGTAAGTTAGATTTTGTAATTTTAATATCGGGAGGTATATATTTTTTTATTTGTTGTGTATTTGTGTAATATGTTTTTAAAGTTATTATTATTTTGTTCAGAATTTAAGTATCTATTTTTGGCTAGTTTTAGTGCTTTATAAATTACGGATTGAGGATAGTTAAGTTTTTTAAAAATATTGATAATGAAATTTTTTTCTTTATCTAAGTATGTAGGGTCACAGTTTCTCATGGCTCTCAAGAACAAATTTGAAAGTACTGCTATTTTTGTGGATATTTCATGAAACGAAAACCAATGTATATAGGAATCTGATGCGGTGGGTTTTCGGAATATCTGATATGAAGGAGGATTATTGTTGGACCATGTAATTAGTAAATCTAAAAAGGGAATAGTGTTATCTTTTGAATATTCTATTGTAAATTTTATATTGTGATGTATATTATTAATGTAATTAAATATTGAATGAAATAAGGGGTTGGTGAATAAAATAGATAATGTCACTAATTTCTATATAAAAAATTCGACCAAACTCAACAAAATCCTGAAGTCTATTTAATCTCAATATTTTGAAACTTATTTAACTACTACACCAGGTTGCCAACAAAAAAGAGAGTTAAATTTGGATCCTTCTTCAATCATTCACATCAGTTCCTGAGGATGCATACCGCCAACGGATGCGAAAGCTAGAACCACCGCATCAGATTCCTATATAC
>JABUQX010026948.1:17500-41478 GCA_015478945.1 Trachelipus rathkii
TAATCATATGTTCAATTATAATCTCAAGTTATATTATTATGTAATCCATGGTGACTAGTATATAATAATAATATATATATATTATATTATATATTATATATATAAATTTATATTATATATTATATATATATATCATATTGTATATATAACAATATATAATACTTATATTATAGTACATGTAATATATATTATATATATATATATATATTTATATATATAGATTATAATAATTATAATATATATATATAATTATATATTTAAATATATATTCTATAATATTATTACATATAATATATACATAATATAGATTTATTATATATATATAATATATATTATATATATTTATTATATTAAGTATATTATATTAATGTTATATTATATAATATATATATTATATATATATTATATATATTTAAATATTATATTATTTATAGTATGTATATTTATATATATATATTATATTATATAATATATAATTATGAGTATTATATATATATATATATAGTATATATTATATATAACTATATATATATATATATTTTATATTATATATATATTATACTATAATATAGTATATATATATAGATTATATTATATATAATATATCTATATATATATATATATTTATTTATTATATAATATATATATATATATATATATATATAATATATATAATTATATATATATATAGTATATTCTAATATAGGTATATTATAAGATTATATATATATATATATATATAATACTATATATAAATATATACTTATTTAATATAATCATAATATATATATATATATAATATGTCATGTATGTGTATGGGCAAGCAAATTTTCTCAAAATTGTTTTCCTCCTTCTTATCAGAAAAATAGAAAAATAAAAAGCAATAAATAAAAAACAACGGCAAACCCTCCCCCCTCCTCCACCCGAACTTTTGAACGAGCAAAGTAAGCATAAAAGGCTTTGATTAAAAAATTTTCCTTCTACAAAATTAAATACTTTTTCTTTTATTTATTTTTATGTAATAAATGAAAAATTTAAATAGGATAATTTTCTTATTAGCCTATCCTATTAGAATTAAGGAAGAAATAATTAATTTATTGTTTGATTTTTACTTCTTATTTGTTTTTTTTTTTTTATGTAGAGGTTGGAATAGTCATTTGATTTTCTTGGCTTAAATAACTTTGACCTTTTATTATTATATAATAATATATATATAATTATATATATATATATATAGTATATAATATATTATATATATTTATATATATATATATATATATATATTATAATATACTGTATATATATACAACGATTAATACTGATATTATAATATATATATATATATATATTAATATATATATATTATATATATATATATACTATATATACTATATATTTTATAAGTATATTAAATATATATATTATTATATATATATATGTATATATATTATATATATATTTATATATATATATATATTAAATGTTATATATACCTATTATATCTTAACATTAATACTACACTTCGCCCCTCTCCCTTGTCTTAACCCTACTCCACGCCATAACCTCCCCCCCCGTTCCAAAATTCCCCCTCTTGAATTCTGATTTTTAGTTAGTAGGAAGCCTAAATATCGGTACACCATATATATTATTATAGTATAATATTTTATATCATTATAATATATAATATATAATATATAATTTATATATAATGATTTATATTACTAATTTTAATATATATATCATATATTATAATATATATATATTATATATTTTTAATTTAGAAGTTCATCAAACATTTTTATATTAATGACACTGGGGAATACATTTTTTTGGATTGATATTCAAGACTTGTTTCTTACTGTATTTTGTTGTGCGAATTCAAACTATGATTTTTTTTTTTCAGGTCAGTTTTGACATTATTCACATGTAAACTTGAAAAAATTGCAAAAATAAAGTGATTTTTTCAGGCACAGAGAAAAAAACAGTTGGTATACAAACGAAATATGTAATTAAAAATGTGTATGCTTGAAAAATTAATATGCTATAAAAGTTTCATATTGATAGGGCAAATAATAAAAAATATATAGTGGTTTTTCCTTTATAGAAAGTAAAAAAAAATCTTTTTTTTTTAGTTTTCAAGTGAACATGAACATGCAAAACTGGAGATCCTTATAGACAAACACCAATATCATTTTTGGATTCAGCGCAAGACAAATTACATAAGCAAACACAGCATGTCTAATAGATACAAGTCAACAAAAGTATGCTTCCCCAGTGTTTGTTATCAAATTATTCAATTACTTATTATTATCTCTTATTGTTATGCTTGCCCCGTGTCATTTAAACTTGACTTCGTATATTAAGACTTCTTTTCTTATGTAGTTTTTTGAACTGAATTCTTTAATTATATATGTGTTTTTTCTACAAGGTCCAGTTTTGCAGCCATTCATATGAAAACTAGGAAAAGGCAAAAATATATTTTACTATCCATAAATGAAAAACCGCTATGCCTATTTTTATTATTTGTCCCATCAATATAAGTTTTCACAGCATATGTATTTGAGAGGCACACACCGTATTTTACTTACATTATTTGCTTTGTGGACCAAACGTTTTTGTCTCCGTTCACCGAAAAATAATTTTCCTTTTGCAATGTTAATCCGCACTTTTACCTGGTAGATATGTCCAAAACTGGAAGTGACAGACAAAAAACAATATTAGAATCAGCACCAAAAAAATTACAAAAAAAAAAAAAAGTAATGTATCGGATCATTGAAACAGAAAAAATGTAAAATTTTGCTGACCTGTGTACTTATTAAATAATTTGGAAGAAATAGGTTTGACCTTAGAGTCTTGTAAACACCGAGACAATTATCTTTCGTCTTCTGTATGTTATTGTGACATACCACAAGCTGAATAATAATAGCTCTCATAATTATTATTTATATTATAAAATAAACTTAAAATTTGATATTTAACAGTTTCATTTAAAATATTTTAAAAATACTTACTAAATGCTACTTGAAGTACTACTATCTATGAATTAAACCTACTACCTGTAAGTAATTTAAAATATATTTTATTAATATAATATATTTCTTTTCTTTTAATAATAACTTCTAATCATAATTTTATGGTGAAAGTTTTTGTTTAAACTTTCTTATTAATAATTAATAATTAATAATAATAATAATAAATATAATTATTATATATAATATAATAATCAACTAATAATAATAATGAATAAATAATAACAAATAATATAATTAAATAATAATTAAATAATTACTAATAATAATAATAATAATAATAATAATAATAATAATAATAATAATAATAATAATAATAATAAAAATAATAATAATAATAATAATAATAATAATTTATAATAATAATAATATAGATAGTAATAATTAACTATAATAAAATATTAAATAATAATACTCAATAATATATAATAAACATATGCTGTCAATCATATATACAGTACTTAATATAATATTAATTAATAATATTATAATAATAATAATACTACATAAGTAATATATAATAATAATAACTAATAATAATATACATAATAATATAAATATAATAAATAATATAATAATTAAATAATAATAATAATAATAATTAATAATAATAATAATAATAATAAATAATATAATATACAAATATAACAATAATGAACAATGAAAAAATAATTTCGTTAATAATAAATATAATAAATAATAATAATACGATAATAATAATATACTAATAATAATAATATAACTAATTAAAATAAATAATAATAATAATAATACGTTATAACTGTTTAGTATTATACTTACAATTAAAAAAAAATTATGCCTAATAATTATAATTATAATTATAATTATTATTATAATTTATAATTATAATAAAATAAAGATAATACTAATATTCAATAATAATAGTTCATATTTATATATAATAGTAATAATACTAATAATAATAATGATAATATAAATTATATAATTATTTTAATATAATAATAATAAGTAACTGACATTCTTAATAATAATAGTATTAATTAATAAAATAATGAATAATAAATCATAATAATAATTAAATAATAAATATATCATTAATTAACAGTAATTATATAATAATTAATGATAAAATGATAATAAAAAATAATAAACATATTCACTAGCCTTTATGGTAGCAATTAATAAATCATAATAATAATATAATAATAATAATAATAATACTATAATGAATAATAATAATACTAATAATAATTAATAATAATAATAATAATAATAATTAATAATAATAAATAATAAATAATAATAATAATAATAATAATAATAATAATAATAATAATAATAATAATAATTAATAATATAATATTTAATAATAATTAATAATATAATAATAATAAATTAATAATATACTAATAATAATAATTAATAATTAATATAAATAAAAAATAATAATCATAATATCAAATAATATAATATATAAATAATAATAAATAAATATAATAATAAATAATAATAATAATTAATTAATAATAATAATGTCATAAAAAATTGTTGCAATATTTTCTCGTACCACAGTCAGCAGAAACATGCTTTTACACTTGTTGCTGAAAGCTAATACTAATATTAACTCTTTTTACTTTTCCTCATTTCATGAAGATCATTTTTTATCTATAATTTTGTTTCTATTATAAGTATGTTTTTTATATCTCTATCTATATTTAAAATTTGTTCTAAGAATACATTAATAAAAGACATTTTTTACTATTACCTGAGTCGTCTGATTAATTCCATATTTTACCCAAATGAATAAAGAATTTGATAAAATTTTATTATGGTCATTCAATCTATAGATAAAGACCTAAGAACCATATATTTATATAGGCGAGCTTATACTATCAAGTAAGATATTTCTTCGATACCATTAAAATGGTGCGCCTTTGCTATATTATATTATATAAATATATTATATTTATTATATATATTAAATTATATATATATATAATTATATATATATATATATATCTATTTATATTATATATACTATATTATATTTAACATATAAGTATATATATCTATGTATATATATATATACTAATATATAATATTACTAATAATATTATATAATTATATATATATTATCATCTTATTATATATATATATAAATATATATATAGTCTAGTATTATAATATATTATAATTATATATATAATTTATATTATTATTATATAATATATATATATATATATTAGCTATATATTTATAGTATATATTATATAGCTATTTTTATACAGATAGTAATTGAATCTTATTATATTTTTCATTGTTCGATTTAGAATTTACCCAGAATAAAATTTTGAGAATCTGCTGGCTAATACAAATTTTTACCTGAAATCGTTTATGAATTTTAAAATCAAGATTAAAATTCTTGAGTATGTCTCATAATCAAGGTTGTCCATTTTTAGGCTATATTTTTAATTACCTATATATATATATATATATAATAGTTTAATAACATATCATATATTATATATATATTATTATAGTATATATATATATATAATATTATATCATTATATATTATTATATATGATTATATATTATATATATAATATTATATATATATATATATATATTCTAACTTATTCTCTTTTATACTATATATATTATATATTTATTATATATATACTTATTATATATTATTATATAACATTATTATATAATATATATATATAGATATATATAATCTATATATTATTATATATGATATATAATATATTATATACTATATATATATATTATATATGTAATATATATATATATATAATATATATATACTATATAACTATATATACTATATATAATATATATAATATATATATATATATATACTATATAATTATATATATTTATTTATATTAAATTAGATATATATATAATATAATTAATTATTATAATATTTATATTTATACTTATATATATATTATATATCTAATAATAATTACTATATATTTTAATATTATAATTAATTATATATATATATATTACATATATAGGTATATATATTACTATATATATATACTACTCATATATATAAATAATACTATATATATATATATATAATATAATATACTATATATATTATATAATATATATATATATTATATATATATATATATATATAGTAATATACGTATCTTATAATAGTATATATTTAATAATAATATTAAATTTGAATTCTGTTGGATATATATCACTAAAGTAATTAGATATCATTCCTCTTCTAACTTCTATATCATATATAGATATATATATACTATATTATATATATAAATATACAATTATATATTTAATTATTAATTAAATATTATTAATTATTCTTTTGTTTGCTTTATTTTCATTTCGGCCTATAAGTGGCGTGTGTTTAATTTTTGTTTTGAATTTATTTTGATTGTTGGACTTTATTTAATTATGTTTTTGTATATTGTCTCTCTAATATCTTTAAGATTATTTAACTGTTCTATATCCTATTTATGAGTTTTTTTCTATTACATCTTTTCTGAATATGTTTTTATTGTCTGTTATATATTATTTTTAAACATTTGCTCATGGTCTTAACACCTTTAACTAGTTAACAATAATGCATTCTTTGAATAATATTCAGTATTATTTGAGATTTGAAGAGTTTATTGATTTAATATTGAATTTAGTGGTTTTGAGCATGTGTTCATTTTCTTTAAATAACTTTAATGTTGTAAAAACCACAAGTTTAAACATAGTTTTGTTTGTCTTAGTGTTTTAAATTTTTTATTGTTTCAAAGCTTGTTTTTTGACATTTATAGCTATTTCAAGTTATACTAATTATTGTTCAAATTGATCTTCCCAAAATTATTGCAGACTTTTTTCTTTCTTTGATTCAGCATTGAGTTAGTTTTTCATGAATTTATGTTTTCTAGCTATATTCAATTTTTGTTGATTTTAGTCATGATTTAATTAAATAGTTTAATGAATTTGTTAATCATTGTTGTTGTTAAAGTGTTTGTTAATCTTTTAAAAAGTTAAGTGTCAATCATTTTTCAGTGTGTGTGTGTGGGTTATAGAGTTTAACACCCCACCATTTTAAATGGATACATCCGCTCACTAACTACATATAAATACAATTAGCATTTACTGTTACATAAATATCAATACTCTAAACATATTACAGTTAATATTTTTCTACATTCGAATTTTATATTTTTAAAAAAACATTTATTTGAGTAAAATTGTTATCGGTTATATTATTTTTGCCTTTTATTTATATTTTATTATTAGAAAGAAATTTATTAAGTTAAGGAAAACTTATTTTTAACTTTTCCTCTAGATCTAATATATTATAAATTCATTTCAGAAAATTTGTAACATTTAAATTTTCTTATCTTTAGTATATTTTATTAGAAGTTGATTAATTAATTCTTAAATGTAATTTTATTTGAATTTTAAATATGAGCACGCCAGTTTTATTACGAAGTTTATTGAAAAAAAAATTTTTTATACTATGCATTAAAAACAATTAAATAATTATTAACAAATAATATTAATCTGTTTCATATTTATATTTTACATATTAATATTCACCTTTATTATACAACTCCAATTTAAGAGAAGGCCTGTATGCAGTATCAAATTTAGTGTCATTGATCTTTGTTGCCATCTGATCAAAATCTGATAAACACACACCTCAATCTCCGAGCTTGTCTATCAATGCCATTATATCACTAATTTTTGATTAGAACAGACGTTTGAATTAGTGCTCTTGTATTTATAATAATAAAATTTAGTTAGATTTATATACAATTAATTATTTATATTATCATTATAATCTTCAACACTTTTAATTTATTCCAATCGATTATCTACATAAAACATAACAGCTAATTTTATTATTTATAATAATAATAATAATAATAATAATAATAATAATAATAATATTGTGACTACGAGAATGATGATGTCGCTATACATATATACATGATGGCACTATACATACATACATAGATGTGATTCTTGCTTGGCACTGTGGGGAATTACGTATGATACGTAAAACTGTTTTTCTCTTTTCTGAAATGAAGGCACGCATGTAATAATAAGCAATACTGATTTATTTAAGAGAAAGAAAGAAAACTAGTTCCAGTCATATGCCTAAAAGGAATAAATGTGCAGAAAGACACAAAAATAATCACAGATAATATCTTAAAAACAAGAAATAAACAGAGGATATAATAGTACAAATTAAAAGAAAGATGAAATATATTTTAAAGATAAAACAGTAAAAAATAAATTAAAAAAAATTTATATAAACTTTTTTATATTATATTTTTGTACTATAGTTTATAAAAAGCAATAATGTACTAAAGTGAAGAAAATAAAGACTTGTTGCTCACAAAACCATCCAAGAATAAAATATCTTTTTTTTCTTTATTTTAAATGTGATTAATAAGAATTATTCTTATCTTAGACTAGTTAAATATATTATATATATATATAAGATATATATATATATGATAAGAAATATATATATGGAAGTATATATATATATATATATATATGAGAAGAGATATATATATATAATATATATATATATATATATATATATATATATAACTTTAACCATGAAAAAAACATAGATATATAATTAGTATATATAAGATATTATAATAAGATATTATATATATTAGATATATAACTGCATAAAAAAAAATATTCTGATACTAGTATTATTACATACAGGTATATATAAATGATATATATATATAGTGAAAGAGATAGAGTCAGCATATATATATACATATACATACATATACATAACTATATATATATATATATATATATATATATATATATATATAGATATATATATATATATATATAGAGAGAGAGAGTAGGTATAGGTGGTATATAGAGAGAGAGAACGTCCCTAATTTTATTAGTTTTGTTAATTTAAAGCTTACACTTAATATAAAATTCTCATTAATCAGTAAGATTAATATAAGAAGTATTAGTTGATCCAATTTGATATTATCTGATTATTGATGTTTAAATAAGTCTAGAAATGTGAAAGGTTCATTAAAATATCTGCCAAACCACATTATGTGCTTCATATATTTAAGACATCATAATAACATAGAGGAAGTTTATCATGTGGTAATATGGAGAAATGAAGATAACTAAAAGAGACAACCCTTTCAGACCCCACTCAGTCAACTGGTGAATTTATTCATCATTTAATGTTAATTTGAACCCAACACAATATAGAACTGTTAGTTAATATCAGCATATATCCCAAAGATTTTTGACAATTCCATCATTATAATAACACATGGTAATAATTTGTAGAACAGTTATAATAATCTAGGGTTGATAAATACCACTATAGAAAATGGTAATCTGAATTAATAAAATAATAAATATGGAAAAAAGATATATATATATAAAAGAGAGAGAAATATTATAATATATATTATACTATATATATATATAGGTGGTATAGAGAGAAAGGTATATATATATATATATAGTATATATATATATATATATAGTATGTATATAAAATATATATATAAAAGTAAGATATTTTTCATTTTTAAACCCAATTATTATCTGAAATATTAATAGTTCTTTATAAATATATAAAAGATAAAGATATAAAGATATAGAGATATATATATATATATATATTCTTATTAATATTATTAATATATAGTATATATTTTAATAGTATAAAGATATAAAGTATCTACATATTATATTATTAAGAAATATATATAAGTATATATAAGAATATATATAAGAGATAGATATAAGAAAGATATATATATATATATATAAAAAAAGTTATATATATATAGTATATATATATATATTATGAATAATTTTTAAAAATAATTTAATGAATAAATTAAAATTAAATAATGAACACGATCAAAATGTTTAGTTGTTCCTCTAATTTAAAAATAAATTCCAGTATTTATTTCTAATTTAGGAAAATCCGAATACATTTTAATCATATATTCAGACTCACTGTTGTTGATGTGCAACTAGCCTCAAAATCACTTTTATTTTATTATAATAATATGCGGAACAGGTAAAGATAATAACACCCAAATCGATGGGTTGCCAGAATTCTCCTATTGATCGGAATTTTTAAAGGGGTTGCCATAATTCTTCTATTGGTAGGAATTTATGAAGGAAGTACTATCTATTTATTGGTTGAGAATTCAATAATATTAAAGTAAATATATGTTAAAAATAGCTGCTCAATCCATTATTTCAGTAATAATTAAAAATAAAAATTATGAAAGTAGCTTAGTATTGATTAATTTTTATTTTTGAAATCTGGCAGCCCATTAATTTGGGTGTCATCATCTTTACCTGTTCCTAGTTTTCTAATAAGAAAAATTTAAACTGAAATAAACTTTGTGCATGGGCATAGAACGTGTCACAGCCATATCTGCATCCACACATAATTCACTTCTGCATAACCACATCTACATAGATTCCACTTCTTCACATAACTCGCATCCTCATGGGATCCACGTCAGAAGCACAAGTTACAAATCCGCATAAACTGAACATTCACACATATTCCAATCCTCACTCAACTGAAAATTGAACATCCTCTCTCATCCTCACTCAACTGAAAATTGAACATCCTCTCTCATCCTCACTCAACTGAAAATTGAACATCCTCTCTCATCCTCACTCAACTGAAAATTGAACATCCTCTCTCATCAGCATTCGAAAAACAAAAATATTCGCCTCAGCACTGCAACTATAACTACAACTGCGACTGAAACTGCAATTGCAATCAAGAGAAAAATTTCTCAAATATTCATATCTCCACATCCACAAAATATTTACATCAGACATCCGTATCAAGGATAAGTCTTATTTTTTTATATTTATTCCGACACTCATGGTTTAAGTCGTTTTGAAGGAGGAGACATTAAAATAAATAAATAACTGTAGAAAACCCCATTCACCCAAGCTAATCCTAATACAGACACCTGAGGTAGGCTCTGACTCAAGATTCGAAGTGAGGAAAGTTAAATATGGAAGGAAGAAAATCAAATGTGGCTGGAAAGGAGAAAGTGCCACAACGACAAGCCCAAGATTTCCGATCTACACAAAAGATCGTGCGAAGACACTGCATCCTTCTGCTACGAGGGCCACGCAACTGTGGTAGAATACTAAAGGTCAACAATATCGAGCATCCAGCGCTATGGAAGGTTATCTACGGAAATAGATAGAGCACCAATATCAAGTAGGAAAAAAGATTAAATCTTGGAAGCTAGAAAGTAGTGGTCATTTATAAATCTCTTAGCAATAAACTAGACTCACTCCTATTCAAAAGGAGAGTAGAATTGAAGCAATCTCGGATACGAGAACAGTATTCCATAAAAAAAATTTCGTAACATGAATGGGATTCCAGTTTCTTTAACGCATCTTAGTAACCATTATCATACAAAATTTCCAATGCAATTTTATCGTTTATGTTGAAATAAAGAATATTTGCGCTAATTAAGAGAGGCGATGGAACAATTGAATGAGATAGGAAAGTTGAGAGAGGTGTTTAAGAGGGAGATTATATGTTGAATTTTTAATAGGGTTAAATTTACTTGGCTGAGGCTACTCTACTGGAAAATTCCACCAAAACCAGTCAGGATTGGGTCTAAAAATTTAAAGTGGTTTATAACTAGATGCAAAGAGAGGGAGCAGATTTGAAATGAGTGGAAGAACGAAGAGTTGAATCATCTGCTTGAGAGTATTTGAAAAGATCGTTAGTGAAAGGCATGAATAGAATTAAAGTTGAAATGAACTCTGATAGGGAAGGAATAATATATTGCTCCAACAATAAATACAGAAATTGAACAATTTTTGAAAAGTAAAAATGAGTGAGCAAAGAAAAAGATGGAACCCAAATGAAGGGAATTTATAAATTATAGGGCGGTTATGGTGGTGGTGGTGATGGCTATTACTGATGGGATGTCATACCCTTTCAAAAACCTTACTCATGTTAAACGCAACCACACAAGATTCCCCACAGTCCTTAAGGACACAAAATATAGGAAAGAATAATCATCAGTTTACTTGAAGCCTCGAAAGTATTGCTGGTGAGCGGAGGGAAACGAGCTTCGAAATATTCAAGGAAATAAGTTTTTCGTACAAGTTTTAAGATCTTAAAATACAGGTAAGAGCTGCAGATCTATAGTTAGGGGGTTCAGAAAGGTTACCATTCATCTGACCAGGCTGAAACTTTGCGAGCTTCCGACAATAGAGTTGAGGCAGAAAAAAAGTGAGTTGACCGAGCAGGAAAATGTGTTATCCCAGAAACCCACTCTCTTAAAGCACGAAATAGAATTTCACGTGAACCGCTTGCCTTCCTAACGTTCATAGATTTTACCGTCCCATGTACCTAATCATATATAATGCTAAGTACCTACATAGGACACTTGAACGGAGTATTAGGAAGGGGAATACAGAACCATCCAGGGTTAGATCAGTTAAAAAGAAGAAGCCGAAGAATAGTATTAGCTCTAAATCCATTAAAGCTAGTTAGAGGAAGATATCAGATTTACAAGCCAAAATGTTTTTGGCCAGTGATCAAGGTATTCGTTAGTGTAGAAGAATTTAGTCTTCGGAAGTAGTTTATTTTGTCGGTTCCATCTCTTGAATCTGCTCCATCATTTTAAAATACCTAACTCTTGTACAGACTCAACCTCTTGTATTTTCACTTTTAAAAAAATGTTATATTTAAAATATTTTTGCTCCGACAACCAAAAACCTTTGTGTTCCAGGGCTACACAGCCCTGAGAACCAAAATGGTTCGTACACCTCCGTTTAATAAGAACACGCCTATTCCTTAGGAAATATCTCTGCCACGATTCAGAGATGAATGAAATTTATCAAGTGATAGGAGAAAGTTTTAATATTTCCAAAACTCATGTTTTCTAGTGCCATCGATCCATATATTTTAAGGAAGAAAAACCTGTTAAAGATTGAATGAACTTGCTCATCTCAACAGTAATAGCGTCATCACAACGCGGCGGATACCGAAGCGTCTGTAGTGTCAAAACGAAAATTATTCCAAGGATAGCGTAGAAGCTGCACAGAACAGTAGGTGTCGAGGTTCAGGAGAAAACGTTATATTTAAGTGTTTTTAATGATCGCTTCCTAATATGATGAGAAATGGTGCATATATAGCGAGAAGGAAGTGAAGTAGTACAGGTCTAAGTGTGTTCACGAGTTAGGACGATCTGAGATTTGTGTAAGTTCGCTAATGAAGAGTAAAGAAACAGTAGTAATAAAAGATATAGCTAACATGTGAGAGTTGGTCAGGGTACTGTATACAAAACCTAATAACCTTAAAAATCAAAGGTATCGAATGGCAGGTGTATATTTAAAAAGGAAATTAAAGTAATCAATGATAATTTAAGCCAAAAACTTTGTGCAATTAAATTTGGAGAAAAAGCCCATTAGCAAAACGGAATAAAGGAAAATTTCAGTCAAAAATTAATTTTCATAATAAATCCCCTGAAATTGGTATGGAGAAAGAAAATCGGTAATTTAACTCCTATTCCCATTAAGGGCAAGATTCAATGTTGCAATGTTGGGCTCGGGCTGACCCATATTTCAGCCCATTAAAATATATAAACACCGTGCTTTTGCCCCCAAAACGTGTTGTTTTTGGTGCTTGTGTCATACTTATTAACTTTCATACCCACTATTTTATTTTAAACATCTATGCTATCTTAAAATTTGAAACAGTTTTACTGCTTTTTAATCAGAATGCAAATAAGATATTTTCGATTTTAGCTCAGCGTGCACCAATTTCCAAACCCACTTGGGATTTGAAATGCAGGCCCGCACACTTTTCTTGTTCCAGCAATTAGGCATATGTAAGTTGGGGGAGATGCACATTTTCTACTTAGATAATTTCTTTGTATATGCATAAGGTTTGGATTTGATCTTGGAACAAACTTAGAAAAAAAAAATTTTTTTAATTTTTTAAAAATTTTCTATTGAGTATACAAAAAAAATTATCTAAGTAAAAAAGATGCATCTGGCCCGACTATACAAGCCCTGAAAATTTGATGTTGATCAGACAAGAATAAAAAAATATCGCAATTTTTCTCATTTCAAAATCCAAAAAAGTGGGTTTGAAATTGACAACGCTGGAGCACAACTCAACTATTGAAGCTCTTTTTTTGTAGGCAATGGACCTATCTATGCACATTTCAAGTTTGGAAGTCATTTCGAAAATCTGGTGTGTGATGTTAAGAAATGTCAAAACATGGGTTTTGAAAAATTTGAAATTCTGAAAGAATGACTACATTACACAGAAACACCGAAAACACACCGTTTTAGAGTGGGCAATAAATGCCCACGCAGAGTGCTGGCAGCAGTCAAACTGGTCAGCACCTGAATTTTATGTCCACCCATTTTTGGTGGGGCTGAAAATGGGGCTCAGCCCGAGACCAACATTGGATCTTGCCCTTAAAGCATTACACTAGACTAGAGCACCATACCATTTAATACTTATTATTGTAAGTTATTAACTTTCCTACCCACAATTTTATTTTAAACATTATCCTATCTTAAAGCTTACGAAAAATTCTTGAGGTTGTGAATATTATTTAATTTAAATTAAAGGATTTAACATTTGAAACATTTTACGGTTTTTAATTACATGCAAATAGAAATTTTGATTTTAACCTTCATTTCCACTCCATAAAGCGCAGAACTTAGTCTTCGCTGTAAGTATGACTCACTAGACCAATCCTGAAGGAAAAGTCTCTATAGCTTTGTCAAGTAAGATTGACAGACACAAGACCATAAGCTCCTAAAATCCAAAATTTGTAGCGTTAAGGAAATTAATATAAATGTAATGTCATACGGTACGATTTTAATTTTTAGAGTAATGCAATTCCGACTATTTACCATTATCGGAAGGAAAAATATACATACGAGTGTGATTATATTTTAACGAAGACCAATTATACCTAACATTGAACAAATTTACTGATATAAAAACTTAGGTTTCCATTTACTTCGATTTGCAAAAATGACTTCTACAGTTCTGAATTATTCCCAATTTTAAGGTAACTTCATTTTAAGAACAATTTTGAAAGGTTTTGTTAATGAAAGTCGAATGCTCATCAGTTTATTCTAAAGTTTACATAAAATTGTAACAAATTCTCAAAATTCACTTTTTTATTTATCTACAAAATTCCTGCCATTAAAATTTTATGAACCACAATTCCCAACGAAATTTGCTTTCTTTTTATTTCTTTAGCAAATTCACTTAAGTCTGTTATTAAACGCCGTGCGAAAGGGTTGTCCAAGTCCAATTGCCTTAATAAATGGTTAAGCTTATGTATTTCACTTAGAAGGGCCCTTAAATGTATACATCGAAACCATTCTATTTGTCGACATATGATTAAATCACTTTCTGTATAACCGTTTGCCAGACGATCAATTTCTTGAAAAGTCGAATCAAAAACACGCTCCCGAATATCTTCAACAGCGTTGGAAATATAGCAGAAAAACCAATCTGAAAATCTAACCATGTCTCTAGCCTCGTGACGCTGTTGAGGCTTTAAAGTAATTCTATTCGTTTTACATGCTTTCTTGAAGCCATTGAAAAACTGTCGTCTACTTCTGTAATCTCTAAAGAGACTGGGTAATTCTGGAATATCTAATATATCCCCCATTATTTAACACAAGTCTTGAAGAACAACTTAAAAATTGAGGCTCGGCTTGTATGTAATAGAATTTATTTATAATCTATAAAAGCCTGAGAGAAACGAAAAAAAAATATGTTCCTGTTGAGAATAAAAAAATACTTTAAAAACACTTCACGAGGTTTTAAACACACACACACACACATATATATATATATCTATATATATGTATATATATAGAAGTAGTTATATATATATAAAGATATATATATATATATAGTATAGATAGTAAGAGTATATATATATATATAAGGTTATATATATATATATATATATATATGTTATATATATATATATATATATATATATATAGCAAAGAGTCACACACTATATATATATATATATATATATATATATATATATATATATATATATATATATATATATATATATATATATATATATATATATATATAGTTATATATCAGTGGCGAATCCGAACTGGATAACTGGATTCGAACTGACTGAGCTCTCGAATCGGATTCGACTGAACTCAAAGGGTGCTGATTCGACCTCGGATCTGGTTTTCCACAATACGCCCGGATTCGAATCCAAGGTGCTGAATCGGATTCGAGCATTTTTACACATTCGGATTCGGAGCTCGACTTTAAACAGGGGAATCCGAGTTCATTTCTTGCATTTGGATCAGTTGAACAGGAGGCAAATTTGTTAATGTTATATGAATTAAAATTGATCTATCATTTAGAACATCACAAGAGTGCTGTAGGAGCCAATCAAGATGCATATCTCTATTTTTGGTTAATCATAACGCCATAGAAGAAATAGTTATTCCTGAAACTTGAAAAACTAATAATTTATAAAGAATATGTTACTGCTATGTAGGGTCTGAATATTTGGGTCGTGTTACGCCTAATTTTCACCCCCTAAAAATGGATATAAAATCCGGAATTATCAGCCGATTTTAACCTTTAAACATCAAACTGTAGATTTTTTGCCCTCTAAAACGTTGTTTTTTGGCTTCTGCGTCTGTAGTAATTCTTTCTGAATATTCAGTTTTTGCATTATGTTGATATTTTCTAATCGTCTCCAGAATTTTTCGAAATAACTCAAACTGAGGTGGCGCTGGTGTAACTTATTACCTACAATATGCATGAAGTATCTTTTTGATTTTTTGAGTTTCGTGTCAGCGCGTCCACTATTTGGATTTTAAATATAATTATGATATGTTTTTCTGTTTAGTTTAGGTGTGGGATTTAGGTTCTTAGGGCATATCGAGAGAGATGCACTTTTTTACTAAATAATTTCTTGTTTTATGCATTAGTTTTGGATTTGTTCTTGAACAAATTTTCAAAAAATTTTTTTAAGAAATTCTATAGTATTCTCTTTTGAGCATACAAAAAACTTATTTATGTAAAAAGATGCATCTCCCCCAAGTTTATACAAAAGCCCAAGCAGCTCTTGATGTTGATCTGGACAGTAGTGGCTCATTACATTAATTTTTCTACCTGAACTTTCAAACTTATCAAAAGTGAAATTTTGAGCTGCATTTTTTTCTTCCTGTCCGCCTCAACATCAAATTTTCAGGGCTTGTATAGTCGGACGAGACGCATCTTTTTTTACTTAGATAATAATTTTGTATAAGCACTTTTTTTAAAAATATCAATTTAGTAAAATTTGTTCCAAAAAACAAATCCAAAACTAATACTATTATTATAAAAATTATCAAGTGAAAAATGTGCATCTCTCCTGACCAAATAGGCTCTGAAAATTTTAAGCTCCACTTTGTTTCGAACAAAGAAAAAAAATTATCGTAATTTTTCATTTCCTTTAAAAACCCCAAAGTGGAAGCCTTGAAATTGGGACACAACGCTGAGCACAAATCTCAAAAAATCGAAAAGGTACTTCGTGACTTTTGTAGATAATGGACCCATCTATGCATATTTCAAGTTTGAAGTCATTTCGGGAAAAATTCTGGGAGTTGATTCGAAAAATGTCAAAAACATGGGTTTGGAAAAAAATTGAAAATCCTGAAAGAATGACTACATATACAGAAAAAAACCCCAGAAAACAACGTTTTAGAGGGCAAAATAATCTACAGTTTGGTGTTTATAGGGTCAAATTCACTGATAATTCGAATTTTATGTCCATTTTTAAGGTGAAAATTGGGCACTGAACTTAATAAATAGTTGCACCTCCCTTTTAAAAAAAATAATTTTAATTTTTTTAATAGAATGTTGGCTATGTTAATTATGAAATAGTTAATAAATTGCAATATTTAGTTAATTAACTTTTTAAAAATTTATAAAAAGGCAAGCTTGAGAATTAAAATTCAATTTTATAGCAGTTAAAGGTTAATAGAAATTATTTAATATATATATATATATATATATATATATATATATATATATATATATATATATATATATAGTATATATATAGAGTGTTATATATATATATATATATATATATATATATATATATATATATATATATATATATAAAATAGTATATATGTCGCCAGCTTCCAAGCTAGGGGGCAGCTTAAAATTTTTATAGAGAGCTTTCATAGAGTATATATAGATATAACAGATATATATATATATATATATATATATATATATAGGTATAGTATATATATATATATATATATATATATATATATATATATATATATATATATATATATAGTATATATATATATATATATATATATATAGTATGAGTAAAGACATAATAGTAGAAACATTTTTATGGAGACAAATGATCACATTTAAAAATAAAACATTTCTGCTAAAACAATAGAGTTCTGTCAAATTATAATATAATGATGGAAAAATTCACAATATAGAGCAGTTAGAAAATTTAGATATTAAAAGTATACTGCTATAATTAAAATTTATCAACTACTATTTGAATAAAATAATCGTGTCAAACAAACTTCTGTGCAGAGCCACCCATCATAGCCAGCCTCCTGATCACTGTCCAACATTTCATAGGCTCAGAAGCCAAGTCTGATCCTTCGCAGAGATGCCTTCCAAAGAGGTTTTACCAGAATGGTAGGAAAAGGCTGAGCTTTATAGTACCATCAAAGCCTTTTCTTTCGTCGACGAAAGAAAGGTTCAGTCTCCTTTACGTTTGGAGATCTTTATGAAGCTTCCTTTGTTGTGAAATGTCTTCTATTATTTTGAGGTATAGTTCTAGCTCTTCTCTGGCATTCCAAGTGGTAAACTATAAATGAAGCTGTCTTTTTCCTTTAACTCATCGATTGTTAGGAGTAGCATGTGGAAAGGATAGACATTTGTGCCAATGCATACAGGTGTATTTTATGGAAACCGTAATTCAAGAAGAGGTGTTATAGAACCGCAGATACACATGTAATTGTTAATAAGACCTTCTCCCAGAACTCCTGTGGAATTTGTTGCTGATGGTTGCTGTAAAAGTTTATAAAGTATGCCGTCACCAACAATTCGTGGTATATTCATACCAAGTCCCAGTTGCTCGGCGATTTGATTGAAGCTTCTTAACACATCATCGGTACGTTCGTCTTTCCGATGTCCCTAAGCTCCTAACCATTTCCACACAATGTGTTGAATGTGCTTGAGGTTTTGACCATACCCAAGGTTTTGAATTCGAGAGCATTTACAATCAAATGGCTCTAACATCGCAGAGTGCTTCGCGATCAATGTCATAGCCATGATGAATGACGACTTACATGCCGCTGAATGCAACTGAAAGCGCTTTTTCCTGTGGCGGTATCTCCTTCAATGGAAATGGTTTCTAATGCTTACATCATTCGTACAAATTTCGACGTAAATATTTATTATTTGTGTCCACAATAGGTGTTGTATATATATATATATATATATATATATATATATATATATATATATATATATAGTATAGTAAGAAATATATATATATATATATATATATATATAAAAAGAGATATGTCAATGTTTCTAGATTATGAACTATATCTAGTAACTTGTTATTGTTATTGGGTAGTAATATTATTGTTGAATGTTGGTAAAAATTTATGCATGAAAAATATATGAAGAAAATGTTATTAGAGAAATACATTTTTGGAAACTTTTATCCATTTTAGTTAGAAAATGTAAAAAAAAAAAAAATTATTGTTAATAATTATATAAAGACTGTTAGAGGAGAAGCCTATTTTAAAGAAGTCCTTCTATACGGTGTCTGTTAAAATAAATATCTTTAGTAGTTAATTTTTTTTTAACTAAAGAGACACCCCAAGTCATGAAATGCAACTGATGGTAGTGAGTCGGGCTGCCTCTGGGAACTGATGGGGTAGACTATTCTTCCAAGAGGGTCCGCCCGGAACCCCTTGCTCTTGGTGGTGGTCATATGAGTCGTATTTCATTCCTCTTACGTGGGGTATGGCAGAAAACGTCCCTCCCCAGGCTTGCCACTCGAGCCCCTACATTGCCGTGTAAATCACCTTTACAAATAATATATAAATATATATTTATAGTTAAAGAAGAAATAGATATATATATATATATATATATATATATATATATATATATATATATATATATATATATATATATATATATATACTCTGTCCCCTGCCGGCTACTCGAGCTCCCTAAAAAAAATAGGATTTTTTTTTTTTTTTTTTTTTATTACTTCCTTATTAGTTTTACTTTAAGGATTCCAAAAATGTATCCTTTTCCCTGTAGCTATGTAGTTTTTAGATATTATTTTTCTTTACATTTTCCTACTGGGTTCACCAGTGACTATAACAATTATATCCTCCCTCAGCTATTGCAGTTTTTGAGATATATATATCCTTCGTAGGTCATTCTATATATATATATATATATATATATATATATATATATATATATATATATATATATATATAATATATATATATATATATATATATATATATATATAGGCTGATATATATATATATATATATATATATATATATATATATATATATGTTATTATGCAAAAGTAGGCGAGGCCTAATTAAGAAGTCTTGGATCTAGTATAGCGAATTAACGATACTACCAATTTTAACTGAACGTTAAAAGAGTATAGAAAAATTACACAAACTGACCTTCCTTTTGATATATTATAGCTTGTTCCCTTTAGTACGTAGGAAATGAAACTATATGATGTAAGGCTGTACTCCAAAACTCTCTGTATCGCAAGAAATAAACACTTCTAGGGGGCAGCTCCCCCCCCCCCCCCCCCCTCCCCATACATATATATATATATATATATATATATATATATATATATATATATATATATATATATATATATATATATATATATATATATATATATATATATATATATATATATATATATATTAATAATATTAGAAATTATTTAATTAACATGGAAATAAATATGTATATCAGGCAGTAAAATAAATTAAAAATGAAAAAACAATTTTTTTTATATATCCCATAAATACTTGAAAAGAAATATGTCATATTTTGGTTGGTTGTATTTAATTTTGTAAAATCATTGGAAGGATTCGAACCCGGATCCGGATTCGAATCCGGATCTGATTCGATTCAAGCTTTACATGGACACCCGGAACCGATCTGAGAAATTTCGCCACACGATTCCGCACTGGTTCCCAAACCAGCGCCTGGATTCGACCTGATTCGGATTCGAACATTTCCACACACACGCCGATCTTCGATTCCGGATCTGAACCCAAAAAAGTTGCCGGAGATCTTATTCCACTGATATAGTAGAGGTGGCAGCATACGAGTATATATATTACATATATATACATATATATAGATATATAATATTATTATTATATATTATTATTATATATATATTATATATTAATATTATTATATTATTATTATTATTATATATAAAATATATATATTTTAGTATATATTATTATATTATATATATATATAGTATATTATTATTATATATATATATTATTATTATTATTATATATATATATATTATATATATATTATATATATATATATATATATATTATTATTATTATTATTATTATTAATATATATATATATTATATATATATATATATATATTATATATATATTACATATATATATATATATTTATATTATTATTATATATATATATAAGAGATATATATGTAAAAAAATATATTATTAATATTATTATTATTATATATATATATATATATATATATATATATATATATATTATATATATATATATATATATATTTATATATATATATATATATAATATATATATATATATATATATATATATATATATATATATATATATATATATATATATATATATATATATATATATATATATTAAATAATTTCAGATATTCCTGCTAAAACGTTTCTAAGTTGATTCATTTATAATGTTTTATAATAATTATAACTAAAATATTTTTCCTTCCATTATTCTTAAGTATTTTAGTATTTTTTTATTATTTTATTTGTTTTATTGAATATTCTTTGTTATAAAATTATTATTTATAATGTATATTTATATTAATTTTAAACATAGTATTTATAAACAATTTTTGTACTGTAAATTCAGACACGGTCCGATCCCCGCCATCCGATTTGTGCATGAGCTGCCGCCATTTTTAATGGGTGAAAAGCGTTATTTAAGTTTTTTTTATATTTTTTAGTTTTAATTTTGTATACCTTTATATTTATTATAATGATTTAAAATATGAAGAAAATTTCATCGCAATATTATGAAATTGGCAAAATAGAAAGTTTATAGTTAACTCGTGCTACTAATGATCGCCTTCTGATATATATATATATATATATATATATATATATATATATATATATATATATATATATATATATATATATATATAGTATATATATATATATATATATATATATATGAGTAAGAGATATATATAGATAGATATATATATATATATATATATATATATAATAAATTTACTTCAATTTTTAGTAGTAAAACTAATTCGTAATGCCTTAATTAATTATATAGTTGCTTGTAAAATCTTTATCTAAATAGAAGAAAATCAATTTCTGTATTGTTACAAAGCCAGACTGCATTTGATTTTATTAAATGGAACAAAACTACCTGAAGCAAAAAGCTTTTTACCAATCTAAATTTTCATTTTTTTAAGCAAATTGATTTAAATATAGTAAAAACCAAAAGATTAATGAAATTAACCTAAAGATTGGTGGAATAACTAAAATGGATTTTAGAAATAACAAAAAATTTGATTTAAATAACCAAAAAATTGATTAAAATAACCAAAGGATTAATGCAAATGACCTAAAAGATAGGTGGAAATAACCAAAATGACTCATTTTAATAGTCAAAAGATTAGTCGAAATAACCAAAATGACTTGCTGCAGTCTTAAAGAGTCATTAGTGGTGAAAGAAACTCCTGGTTTCACCGATGATATGTTAAGCTGCAATTACCAACACAAATATGACCTACTTCAAGACAACCCTAACTCTGCCCTTACAGGGCCAATTAAATAATCATCGACCATACCACACCAGACCACATGACACCCATTATTAGCATTGAAAACCTTCACCTTAGAAGAATTACTGAATCGTTCTGCAAAAACAATTCCAACAATTATAACATACAAAGAAACGACTCAAAAATAGATCCCATCATAAACATTGTGAACTCACCTTTTTTCAAAAAACTAAACCAAAACTTTTATGATTTTATTTTATGTAATTTTATGACATTTAATTTAATTTATATAACATTGCAGCTGAAAGAGGACCAAGATTGGTCGAAAGCTTTTGCTAAATATTCCTTCTTAAATTCTTGTAATATTTGATATTAATTTGTAACCTATTAGTATTAGAAAATTGATTTTCTTCTATTTAGATAAGGATTTTACAAGCAATTATATAATTAAGGTATTACGAATTATATATATATATTTTTATATATATATATATATATATATATATATATATATATATATATATATATATATATATATATATATATATATATATATATATATATATATATATATATATATATATATATATATATACATATATATTATATATATATATATATATATATCATATATACATATACATATACATATACATATTCATATATATATATATATATATATATATATATATATGAAGTGGCGGAAGACCAGAGTCCTACAAGATTTTCAGCAGAATTGTGAGAAGTCGATACGTTAACCAATTATTT
>JABUQX010026949.1:27500-31790 GCA_015478945.1 Trachelipus rathkii
ATTAATAATTAATAATAATAATAATAACAAACATGAAACATAAAACATAAACATAAACATAAACATAAACATAAAAATAAACATAAACATAAAACAAAACATAAACATAACATAACATAAACATAACAATCATAATAGATAATAATAATAATAGATAATAATAATAATAATAATGATACAAAATAAACAAAAGAATAAGAATAATTAATAATAAAATAATTTAAATATTAATAATATTTCATATACATAAAAATGATAAATATAATATACTTATCTAATTTTTACCAATTACATAGTATAGAGCCAATTATATTACGCCAAATAATAATAATAATAATAATACAAAATAATAACAATAAAAAACAAAATCAGTAAAACTAAAAAAAAAAAATTTAAAAATAAATATAAAAATAAATTTAATATACTAATAATGGATTTTTAATAATAAAGCAATAAGTATAGTCATAATTATTAATTATAATATATAATAGTTAATGTATAATTATAATTATAATTATAATTATTCAATTTAATATAATTATTAACTTATAATATTTTCACTTATCTATGAAAAAATATTTATAAATTCATTCCAAATAGAAACTTATAGAATCATTTTCATACAATCTAATTAATTATTTATAATAATAATTTAAATTATTATAATTCTTAATTAAAATTATGTATATAATAATGTATACATTGATCTTAATACTATTATAATAATCATTATAATAATAATAATTCAATATGTAAATAAAAAATAAAAATACATAATAATAAATAATCAATGAATAATAATAATTAATAATAATAATAATAATAATTGATAAAATGACAATGATAATGTATTTAAATGAATACTAATACTAAGAAAACTAGCAAAATATAATAACTAATAATAAATAATAATAATATCAATAATAACTTATAAGTATTAAAATGAATTAATATTAATATTAATATTAATATTAATATAATATTAATTTAATATTATAATTAATATAATATTATATTAATATTAATGATTTAATACTATAATTGAATATTAATATGAATATTAAGTCATTAAAATTAACATTAATTTGATTTATTAATATTAATATTAAAGGAATATGTGTAGTCATAGTATATATAATATAAATTAATATAATATAATATAAGTATTCAATATAATATTAATATTAATAATTAGATATTAATAATAATAGTTAATATTAATATTTAATACTTAATATTTAATATTTAATATGCATATTCATGTTATAATATCCGGATCAATAGCAAAATTAATATTACACGAATGTTTTTACATAATAATAATAGATAGATAATAAATGAAATAATAATAAGATAATAATAGATAATAATAATTAATAATAATACAGAATAATAATAATTAATATAATAATATAATATAATAGATAATATAATTAAAAATAAAAATAAAAATAAAAAAAAAATAAAAATAAAAATAAAAATAATAATAATAATAATAATTAATAATAATAATAATAATAATAATATAATAATAATTAATAATAATAATAATAATAATATAATATAATCTAATAACCATAAACAGTAACAATAACGAGTACAATAACAGTACATAACAGTAAACAATAACAGGTAAACTAATCAGACAGTCACACAATAACAGTACAATAACCAAGTAACATTAACAGTAACCATAACAGTAAACAAATAACAAGTAAACCAATAAAACCAGTAACAATACCAGCTACAAATAACAGTAACGACATAACAGTAACAAAACAGAGTAACAATAACAGTACGATAACGAGTAACAATAACAGTAACATAACAAGTAACAACATAACATAACAATAACAGTAACAATAACAGTAACCATAACCAGAGTCAACAATAATCGTAACCAATAACCAGTAACAATAACAGGAAACAATAACAGTAAACAATAACGTAACAATAACATAACAATAACATAACCTAATAACAATACAATGAACAGTAACAATAAACCAGTAACCACATAAACGATCAACAATAACTAGTAACCAATACAGTAACATACAAGTAACAATCAACCAGTTAACCAAACAGTAACCGAATAACACAGTAAGCAATAACAGTAACATAACAGTACAATAACAGTAACAATACTAATGTAAAAAAAGTTACCAATAACGAGTAACAATAACAGTAACATAACAGTAACAATACAAGTAAACAATACACAGTAACAATAACGTAACAAATAACTAGTACAATAACGTAACAAATAACAGTAAACTGAAAACAGTAACAATAACGATAACGATAACGATAACCGGATAACGATTAACAAGACTAAACGATATACGATAACGATAACTATCAACGATAACGAAACATAACGATAACTGATAAAATAAATTAATAATTAATATTAATATTAATATAATTTAATATTAATTTAATATTAATATAATAAATATATATATTAATCATATAATAATAATAATATAATAATAATAATTAATAATAATAATAATAATAATAATAATAATAAATAATAATAATATAATAATAATTATTAATATTATATTAATATTACATATTAATATTAATATTAATTATTAATATTAATATTAATATTAATTTAATATTAAATTAATATTAATTTAATAATATTAATATTAATATTAAATTATATTAATATTAATATTCAAATTTAAAATTTAATATTAATATAATATTAATTTAATATTAATATTAATATTAATATTAAAATTAATAAAATATTAAATATTATTCAACAAAGGAACTAGTAATAAAAATATTAATATTAATAAAAATATTAATATTAATAAAAATATTAATATTAATAAAAATATTAATATTATAAAAATATTAATATTAATAAAAAATATTAATAAAAAAATATTAATAAAAATATTACAAAAATATTAATTAAAAATATTTTTCAAAATATTAATATACATATTTATAATATCTTATAAATTATTTAATAAAAATAATTAATAAAAATAATAATAAAATTATTAAGAAAAATATTTGATAAAAAAAATGTAATAAAAATGTTAATAAAAATGTTAATAAAAATGTTAATAAAAATGTTAATAAAAATGTTAATAAAAATATTAATAAAATATTAATAAAAAGCTTTCAGACTTTTATTATTTTTTGTTTATAATTACGTTTATAAGAATAAGTTAAATAATAATGTTAATAATAATGTTAATAATAATGTTAATAATAATGTTAATAATAATGTTAATAATAATGTTAATAATAATGTTAATAATAATGGTAATAAAGTTTAATAATAATTTTAATCAATAATGTTAGTAATCTATAATTAATACATTATGTGTTAAAATTAGGTCAAATAATAATCATTGATCCTAATTCTATTATACTAATTATAATAATAATCAATAATAATAATAATAATAATAATAATAATAATAATAAAATAATAAATAAGTAATAATATAATATAATAACTAATAATAATAATAATAATAGATAATAATAATTTTCAAAAAATACGTTACAATGTGCATTTAATATTATTAGAGTGTTATTATCTCGTTGTAATTTGTCAATTTAACCACAGATGCTTGCTGTAACGATTAATAGCATTCATTCTGCCATCAATAAAAACTGGAATCTATTTAATTTTATTTAATGACGACATATTATTCCTATTCGTTAGGCCACCCGTTTCCATCTATATATTAATTATTATTATTTTATTATTATTATTATTATTCTTACTTATTATTATTAATTATCATTATTATTATATTATTAATATTTATATTATTCATTCACGTATTATTATCTTATTATTACAGTGGTGGAATGCCGAGCCAATCTTGCGCACACCGGCCAACAAGCTGGCATCCGAAACAGCAAATATCTTTGATGGTCAAGATGCATGTTCCTTTTGAGATGTGACTATCACTATGCGACCTTCATCAGCGGTCAAAGACCTGAGGTCTTTTACTAACGTAGGAGCCATCAGTAAACTGCAGGAAGGACTATGACTTTATCATGTGCTTCATCATATTATAGCCAGAGTCTAAAATGTTTTGATATATATATTATATTATATACCTATATATAGTATGTATATACACAAATGTTTCTACTAATACTATTATATATATATATAATATATACTATATATTATATATATATAATACTCTATTATACTATATATATATTATATATACCTATATATATATATATATATATATATATATATATATATATATATATATATAATCTCTCTCT
>JABUQX010026950.1:0-2500 GCA_015478945.1 Trachelipus rathkii
GGCGCTCGACAATCGAAAGCTTTCCATAAAACCTATGCATAAAGCTTTCTTTCATTTCTAAACTTCCTTCTTATGGTATCTCTCTGACTTCCTTTCCAGTCGCTCTATAGTGGTGGGTCTCTCTCTTCTCTCTCTCTCTCTCTCTCTCTCTCTCTCTCTCTCTCTTCTCTCTATCTCCCTTTTTCTCTCTCTCTCTTCTCCCTCTCTTTCTCTCTCTCTCTCTCTCTCTCTCTCTCTCTCTCTCTCTCTCTCTCTCTCTCTCTCTCTCTCTCTCTCTCTCCTTTTTCTTTCTCCCCTCTCTCTCTTTTCCTCACTTTCTCTCTCTCTCCTCTCTCTCTCTCTCTCTCTCTCTCTCTCCTTTTCCTTACTGACCTCTCTAGTATTTCATCACTTATCCACTCCAATTACTTCTTTCATTTTGATAAACGTTCCTCAGAAGAACAATTAGCCCACTTTAGGAGGCCCACCTTGGACCATTTAACCTCTTGATCTTGCTCCAATTTCTAATTGGGGCATTGAAAAAAAGGTTGTTTTCAATCATTCAAAAACTCAGTTCCTCAACATTTTTACTACACCTTATCTTCCAAAGAACTATAACATCTTAGAAAACGTACAACTCGAACCTTTGTCTGTCATTTAACATTGTTGGCGTTTCATTTTCTCGTGTTCTTAATTGAAGGGATCACATTACTTCTCTTTCTAAACAAGCTTCTAAAAAGACTTGACCGCAATGCTCAATCTGACACGTACTCCACTTGTAAAGTCTGCAACACACTCCCTTTATCTATTTCCCCAACTACCTTTGACTTAAACACTTCTAAACGCTGTGGATCGAGCATCTCGACCTTTCATAAAAGTGGATCTGCCTCGGGAACTCACCTAAACTCTCATGCAATTAGGTTGGCCTTTGGCCTTGCCCACCACAGTATATTATTATATAGTATATATAATATATATATATATATATATAATAATATATATATATATATATATATAGTTATATATATACTATATATATATATATATATATATATTATATATTATAATATATATATATATAATATATATGGTATAGTGATTGGTGGATCACAGCAATGTGTCCAATACATCAGTCGATTCTTCATTATAATCGATAAACATAAGATAAAATAAAGATGCGAAAGTACATTGTTCGCGACTCACAAACTTAAACTATGTAGAGCCATATAAAATAATAATAAATGTACAGAAGTCTGGAATAGACCCTTAATAAAATTTGAGGAAGATAAATTATTATTGTTTTAAATTTATTATTATTATTATTATTATTATTATTATTATTATATTATTAATATATTATTATTATTATTATTATTAATTATTATTATTATTATTATATTACTAAGTATAAATTCACCATTTTTCTTTTTTAAATAAATTTTTAAATTATAATTATTATTATAAATTTAAATTTATTTTAAATTGAATGAGAAAAAAAATTTTCATTATACGTTATTTTAAATCGATAAACGAAACACTAATGAAATGGGGGTGGGTGGGGGGGAAAGGCAAAATATTTGGGAATCTTTTATTCCGATTTTTTTTATTCTTTATCTGAAAATATTGAAGTTGCAAAAATAAATTTTGCTGACTAATAACATTTTGAACTAAGAAAATTCTTAACATGTGATTAGAAACCGTCACTTGTATCAATTAGTTAGAAAATAAAACTTTTATAATTATTTAAATTGATAGATATATAGTTTAACTATCATCCATTTTTGACACTAACTTTCCTTTCAAATTTATATAAAAATATGTAGCAATCTCATTAATAATAATAATAATAATAATAATAATAATAATAATATAATAATAATAATAATAATAATAATAATAATAATAATAATAATAATAATAATAATAATAATAATAATAATAATAATAATAATAATAATAATAATAATAATAATAATAATAATAATAATAAAAATAATAATAATTTCCCCCCCCCCCAAAAAAAATACCCCAAATGTTTTTTTTTTGTGCCAACCGATAAGGAAAATAATAATAATAATAATCACTTACCATGATAAGAAGGGCTGGTGCAGGATGGACATGACATAACCATCATCTTGATCATTTCCTTGTGTTCCTCCCCTGAACTCCCAGTGAGGAGGAACGTTTTGGGTACGGCTGTACTCATGATGTGCCCCAACTAAAAGTAGGCTATGTATTTATAATACTATTTCTATGAAACCAACTACGACTCTGGGGGTATGTCGGAAATTTTACGACATTTTAATCGTCATTATAGGGCATCGAATAAGCCCCGAGTCGAACACGCCATACATAATAACTTCCTATTAAAAATCATGTATATGCCAAATACAAATAGTAACTACCTTGACTTTTAATGTTATAATTTCAGTTCTAGTTATAGAGTTATTATAAATCGCTTGTGATGTAAAGTCTTGAATATTTTCATTTTTATATAAACTATAATTAAAGTAATTATTAA
>JABUQX010026950.1:7500-17500 GCA_015478945.1 Trachelipus rathkii
TTCTAATGCTCCAACCTTCGTCAGCTTGTTCCAAATATTCTTTTATTACTATCATAGCCTTGAGAATAATAAAATATTCCTTAAAAACCTTTTATACACTTACACATTCCCTCATATACTAATATACTATATATATATATATATATATATATATATATATATATATTATATTATATACTATATATATATATATATATATTAATAATATATTATATATAATATATATAGTATATAATATATATATATATTATATATATTATATATATAATATATATATGATATATATATACTACCCGAATTGTTCAGAATTCTTAATTGAAAGTACCCTTGATCGCGGTCTTAATCTAGGAAAAATAAACCAAAAACTATTTAAAAATGTTTCTTCGCTTCTATCAGGGATGGCACGAAAAAAGCATTTTCTAAATATATTAAACTTAGTTACAGAAAAATAAAGTAAATCTTATATTAAAAATTATATAGTTCAGCAGTTTTTATACTTATAATAGTTACATTTTTTTTATATTATATATATATAATATATAATTTTATAATATATATTATTATATATATGATAGTATAATATAATTATATATATAATATAAATAATATATATTATATATTATATATTGCCTTCAATTCCGCAAACACAATCCTCCACCATCCAAACGCCAGTGACACGGACTATTAATTTAATTTTCCTTCTCTCCTCCAATTCCCTATTATTATAATTCATGACATATCAATCTCTAAACTGATTATTAAGATTACCACTAGAAATCTAAGTAAATACAACAAACAATGTATTCTGTGTATATCTAAACATATTTAACAAGCATTGTTCAAGAGCAATAGATTAATATTATGGTAATTCGTTCAAAACTTAATACCCAATCATACACTACCACACTTTTCTGTGAAGATAAATCCGCATTACATAAACGAATATAACCCCTAATATTTACACTTTCCTCCCTAAATATTTAGACAAATGTATGCTCTCAACCAACACAATTTCTAGTGGAATGTTGCTGTGTGTGTGTGTTGAATATAGAGAGATCAATTTGTTTAGTGAATGACGTATGATGTATAGATTGTGAACTTGCCAGAGAGACAGAGTATAGTAAGTGTATCTATAATGAATAATGTGATTTGAGTAGAGTGGATCGGGGACCTGCTTTAGAGAAATTATTGCAGTATTTAGAGGAAGTGAATGAAGTGAAAAAATTGTGATTCTCGAAGAAAGAGAGCTGTTATTGTATAGATATGATTTTAAATTGAAGTATTTGATGAAGGATAAAGAGATACGGAGATTATCATATTCTTATCGAGTGGCGCAAAAAGAAGCTTAAAGTAATAATATCAAGGGAGTAGAGGGAGAAGTGATAAGACGTCCCACCCAATTCAGGAAATAACGGAAGACGGTATTACGCGATGCTGGGAAAGTAATCCGCTCTGCAGAGTGATAGATTGAAGGGGACCAGAGAGCCGGAGAGGCGGGGCCGAGGGAGAGAGAAGGGACCGAGAGAGAGGCCTGCGGGGGCGCCTCTAAGATATGATAGCCAGAGGACGAGAGAGGAGAAGAGAGGGCGGGAGAGGCCGGAGGAAGGAGAAGAAGGCCGAGAGAGGAGAGGGAGAGGCGAGACGAGAGAGGGTGCCAGGAGAGCGGACCGGCAGGCGACGGGGCCGGAGGAGCGGGGCCGGGGAGCGCGAGGGGAGGGTGATAGAGAGCTTAAAATTAGAAGATGGTAGTCAAAGTTTAATAGGTTCGACTTCGAATATCCAGTAATCTTTAAAAAACTCAGGATGAAAAGTATGTTATAATATAAATTAATTAAAGTATGAAAAAAATTATTAAAATATCAAAAAGAAATTAACAATTTGTAAGATATAATGATCAGAGAGTCTATTGAAAGAAGAGATTATAAAGTAGAATATTATTGCGTCACACCCAAAATTTTTTATATAAATGTTACGAGAATGGATTCTTACAATTTGTTTATATTCTCTCATAGAAGGGAATAAATAAGAGTGTTATTTTTGACATTATGCATATCAATACAATATGCCTCATATTTCTATCTAATGCCCCAAATATAACCTAACTTTTTCATATATATATTTAAATATATCAATATTATATAATATTAATATATTAATATTATATATTATATATATAATAATATTAATATATATTAATTATATATATATTATATATAAATATATATATAATATAATATATATTATAATATAATATATGATATATATATATATATATATATATATATATATATATTATTAATATATATATATAATATATATGAATATAATATATTATATATAATAAATATATATATATATTTATATATATATATATATATTATAAGAACTACTATTTATGTCGTATAAGAGAGTAGAAGTACTCTTGGTAATATTATTAGCATTATTTTGTAGTATTATTTATAATAATATGTACTTATAATAGCTGTCCAACTTCAATTTTAATATTATACATATAAATAGTTATCAGCCACTTACAGCTTCTTAGGGTACTAACGTAGTTATTTTTCATAGAAATATAATTTAAGAATCAAGCTTAAATATTATTATACGTCTCGTAACTCGACTGTCAGAGAGCCTCTTTCTAGGCATTTAGCGACCTTGGCATTGTACGGTTTTGGCGTTGATCTTTTCCAATTACTAGCTAAAATTCAAGAGTTGGTATAACAATAAATATCTTGAGGTTAAGAAGATTGAATTCTACACACTCAATATTTTATATACGTTCCATTATCTGGAGATGTGAGCTATCTATAGACCATACTCAAATTTTCCGTAATTTGTTTCTCTATTCACATAAATATTCTATTTAATTTATATTATATAATATATTATTATATATAATTAATATCTATATTTCTTGATATATCATCCTAGGTCGATGCATTTAATTTGTTAAATTTATGTGTTAAAAAATTGTTATAATGCAAAAGGAATGTAATGATATTTTAGTATAGGTATCAAAAGTGGTGTCGGGTGAGATATCAATAATAATATTTTTTTTTTCTTAGAGGGATTCTATCGTTAATATCCAAAGTGTGTTGTGAGGCTAATAATAGGAGTGGGCATGTTAATTACTAATCGCCTCATAATGATTCTCATTACGAAAGTTGATCTTGAATTTATAAATTGCTTGGTCCTTTAGTTTTAGTCATGGTCATCCTGCTTATGTTTGATATATTTATTCTTTCTTATTTGTTGCGTTTTCTTAACGTTGTTTATTTATACTATTTGAATATATTATGTAATATATAGCTCAAAGTATTGCTATGAGGGATGTTGGATACTATCAGCTTTTAGTGGTGATAGAATATATTTCTTTGATAAGTTCTCTGAGAATACGAAGGAGGAAGTATTATTTTAAATAGTAGTATGTTTGAATGTTTTATTTATTTTTTAATGAGTAGGTAAATATTTTTTTTGTTAATATTTATTTTTTAACGATAATATATATTAATAATAATATGGTTGATTGCATAGAATGCGTAATAAAATAAAGGTAATGAGTGTTGCGAGTTAATTTTTTAGGGGGAATAAGTATGATGCTATACTATATAGTATACCGTGTTTAATAATTGTCATGTTCGAATGTGGGTATAATGTGCACCTCTCCCTCTGTAGATTGAGAGTAAGAAAAACTTCCAAGCAGAGTAAGTATATAACTATCTCTCTAAAATTAATAGTGTGGTATATGTAGAAAACGATATAGATCTTCTTGTGTCTAGAAGAGGGGAGGTCTCGTTAGGAAAAAAGTGAACTGCCTCTCCATATAGCGTGATATATGGAGACAACGTCAGACACACTTAGAAATAGCTTATCCAATAATATCTATCTATTTTGTTTGTCTTTAGTGGGGCCCAGATGATTAGATAGCCATATGTAATATGGTAGCTCTATTGTCGATGGCGACCTCAATATATGTGTGTGTTCAGTCGTTACTCAATGATATAATAGTAGTATTTTGTCATAAAAGGTTAAATTGTTACACAGAGAAAATACTTCTCATATGTGCTGAATATTATAAAAAATGTTATCAGAGTTAATTAACTAAGAATGTTGCATTTTGAGTTTAGGCCACGCATTACTCGTATTCGCAGGAGGTCCCACTAATTTTTTTTTTATAAGTAATAAAAAAATTAATAAATTTATTTAAAATATTGTAATACTTTTAAGAGAATAACTTTTTTCTAAAGAGTTCAATTAAAAGATTAATAATTGACCGCTTTTTTAAAGCAGTGTCTTATATATTTTTTAGGGTTGGTTAGTGCATTATGCTTGGTGAAGCTGTTGAGTTCAAAAAAAAATAATAAAGTCATATCAACAATACATAAAAAATACAAAAATAAAATATCTTGTAATTAATAATCAACAAGTAAATTCTGTGTAATATAGTATAAAATTCTGTTAGTTCTTCTATTTAAATACATTATGTTATGAGAGGCCTGAGTTATGGAGAAGACCTAGTTGTGTTTATCCCTAATAAATAGCTGCAAGCGCGCCGAAGAAGATTTTTGTGCCGTTAATTATTTGCTCATTATTATATATGTATATATAGAATATGTTCGTATATTGTAAAGGAAGATTTTGACTGCGATGCTCTCTGGTGTTTTATATATCTATGAAACAAAATGCGGTGGGAGGCCCAATGGTGCGTACACTCTCATTACATGGACCATTCAACTTGTCTTGATTCCAAATCATTTAATGGTCAAATATACCCAACTAAAACTATTCCATAGGCTAACATGAGTATTGGAGATCCTACCAACTATGTATCTCTCCTATCTATAAATATCATTACATTCCCCAATAATAACTCACTAATAAAAATATTTAGCTGTATATCTTCTACATATCTCTATTTCTTATTCCGTTGAACCTTCGTATATGCTCTCCCCCTCTTCTAGCTACTAAAGAAACTAATAATACATCCCAGCAATACTTTACAAATCAAACTTTTACTAACCTGTGAGTTTTCTATTCACAAAAAGCATTTAACAAAGCGAAAAAGAGGAAAGAGGTACTATATAGCACCTTTCCCCAGAAAATTAGCTAACACACCTCCTTATTTTTAACCTAATATCTATCTCTCAATAATTGACCATTATTAATTCCTGTTAAAACATAATATATTACCAATAAAAAATTTTTACCCTCATTCCATTACAAAATAACATATTCATCACTTTAATTAAAAACATTCTTTCAAACTCACCCCCCAAATAACGTAAAAATGAGAAATCTCTATAATCCCCAAATAGACGTATGTTATATATAATACTTGCAATAATAAACTAATAATTTATGAGGTTATCTTCGCACATAAGTGCACCAGCGACCTTGAAATTTGCAACTCGAAACATAACTTAAATATAGCTGTGCGAGGAGCATGACAATAACAGCTTGACATATAATGACTGTGAATAACAGAAGAACGAGTCACAATCCTCAGCTATGATAAGGCGTATTTTAAAAAATAGGCATATAAAATACATCAGGCCCACTCTATCAATATCTAAATACAATATATATAAACAAATGAATACAAGAGATATATACAATTCACACCATATTGCTTCACCATATACATGCTAAAATATGATCAAGTGGGAGAAAATACTTTTTTGAACTACTTTCCCCGAGCTTACTTATTAGTTACTAACTTAAGCAAATACAATGTAATTTTCCAGGCTGTTCGTATCTCTAGGATAAATCACATGTTCTCTCTATACCTCCTCTAATTGCAACTCTGAGGCAACTATAGCTTCAAAATAAAAGTAACCATATTATTTGCATAATAGCTGCCAAGTAAATATAGATTACGTAAAAAAGCTATGCACAGGAAACCAATACTTGAATGAGCCACATCATTGAATCTTAGCGATGTGAACGAAATCTCGAGGAGGACACAGTAAATAATAATTTCTTAAGTCCACTTAACCGTGGTAAGTAGGTGAGTCCCGTGTCTGTGTGATAGTCTTGTGACGAGGAAAAGTGTATTGCTTTACTCACCTTGTTTTTATTAATATTAATTTCTCTTATTCATATAAAAAAAATATAGAGTATAGTTCGTGTAAATCTCTGCGGTCTAGTTAAATTTGTGCGCAGATCACCATATTTTTTTAATCCAACAACAGGTGACAAAAACAAGACTGAGTCAATAGTTATGAACCTCATCTAATAATAATAAAATACTCTCTAAAATTGAATCCAGAGGTGACATATCTCCTCTCTCAATATGAGAATTCTGTATATTGTGATTAAACAAAACTCTTTGATAAAACTCTTTTTAGCTATGAATAACTCATTTTCTTGTATAAATATATATGGCTTTAAAACCTTACAATATATCTCACTCCAAGTACTTTTCCTAGACCACCCTTCTAGTTACTCTTCATACTTGCTGTAACTCTGGGTTTGTTGATCTTATTTATTTAAGAATATCGTGGGAATGTAACTTCCAATATTATTTATAATGTAAAAAGTTTTCGCCGCTTTAAATCTACTAAACATTGCAGCACTGTAATGAAAAAAAAAAACACAGTTATGCTGGTTTGATTAATTTTAATTAAAATGCTTCCCATAAAATGCTTGGGTATATAATGTATTATTATTAATATATGAGATTGAAATAAAAAAAGTACTCTATACTATATATTATTTATGTATTATTATAGGGATATTTATTTTCATATATACCGTATAAAAATAAAAGGCTGACAGACGCAGGTAAATATTAATAATTTCTTTTTCTGTTAAATTAATGGAAATAGGAACAACAAAAATCATAATAAATGTTAATAATGCATTAGATAAAATATATCTCACTATAAAAACACCCTGAGCGGGTATAAGCATGCTACTTTTATATATATGTACAATAAAAATGAGTTAAAATTTTAAACTTTTAGCTATAAAAAGTAATATCGACACTTCGTATTCCAAGACGTACGGTCCTAAATAATTTCTGTACTCGTAGTTAAAGGGAACTATTTCTATATTTATTTAGTTATATGATGAGGGTAGAAATAACTCATATTTTAGAAACACGTTGCCAACCGTTATGTATTAAAGAGTTTTTAGATTTTAAGACCTACCTAATTTGTTTATTTATGATAAAAATCAATAATTATTTTATTTTTAATTTATATAATTAAATAAATAAAAGAAGAACTAAGACGATAAGAATCACAAGATCTACGCTAGGGCTTACCAATAATTTATATAATATATAATTATATATATATATTAATATATATATATAATATATATATTATTAATCATTAATATATTATATATATAATATTAATATAATAATTTATATATATATATATATATTATATATTAATATATATATATATATATATATATTAATATATATATATATTATAAATATAAGTATATATATATATATATATTATATATATATATATATATATATATTATAATTAATATATATATATTTGATTTCATTGAAGATATATAATTTAAATTTAACTAAAATATATAAAAATACATTAATATTTAAACATAATTATATATATTATATCCTTTATTTCCGAATTAGTAGTATAAATACATCAAATTTCCGCTGATAATAATTATTTAGTCATCCGTGCGTAGTTTTTAGATTCTCTGGTAAAAAAATTATAATTTGTGTTCTCTCTAATACTCAATTTTTGACATTTTTGGAATAATATCTATAGTAATAATATAACGCTAGTGAGAAAAAATAAAATATTTTGAGTTTATATTTAAGGTGACGTAATCGCTTATGATATGTCAAATAATATTTTGCCAAATATTCTCATATAACTAAATTTTTATAACTGTAAAAAAATAAACATTTAAGTAGTAAGTGAAAAAATATAATTATAAATATAATGTATTTTATAATTTCTCTCTCTCCTCTGATATGGACTTAAACCCTTACAGATCATAAAAACAAATTTATTTACGAATATTGTATATATTTTTGAAATCAGTTAACACGCCCGCTATGAGATAGACATAATCTCTGCACAGAGTTATATGTGTCTCTGATAAATAGAATTAAGGCCAGTGGTGCCGAGAAGAAATGGCCATCCGAGGTGCCGAGCCGGAAAAGTCCACTGGAAAGAATTGGATGAGGGTGACAATTGTGCACACGCCAAAATCTTACCTCCGTATGAGAGGAGGGGCGGAGTAACCCCCGCGACACCGCATTAAATCCAAATATGGAGACGCGGGTTCCGGAGACCCCTGTTTGTCTCCAGCGGCGGCCGACTCGGGGAAAGTCCTATCCCCTTACGTTTCCACAACTGAAGATGTTCTTAAAAGGTCTGTATGGAAGACCCCGACTCCTGCCCATACTTTTAGGTCTATATTCCCTTGAGCAAGATATTCTTGTTATCAGTCTAAAAAATTTCTTGAGAACTAATAATAGAGTCTGGACCCAGAGCCCTCCTATAGAAGAATAATCCACCATGTATAACAAGGTTCAGCGCAATATAATATTTATATGACTCATTGTCTCCATCCAGGTACCGCGGCGACCGACCTCTAATGATTATCTGCAGTCATCTCTCTTAGAAAGTCTGAAGGGATCATTAATAACTTTACTGTAATCCTATTATGAAAAACACACAAAATAACACAAAAGAATACCTCTAACTGGAACAGAAGAAAGGTCGGTTAAAACATAACAGGTGCAGATATTGTATTTGTATAGAAAATTTATAAACCAATAAAGGGTTGACTTGATGAAGTAAGAAATGGAGACGGTCAACGATTTATTATATTGTAACTCCGTATATATAGCTTATGCGTCATAATTGAACTCCTAGATAATAGTATACAATTCACAATAATTTTTTATACTAACTCAATTTGCGAAAAAATGAAATTTCTCGGGCATCGGCTGAAAAGAATTATTGGAAGAAATTATTGGTATAAAATAGTATTATATATATCTTGAAAGATATGCATAGAATATTAACCAAAAGTAAGCTCACCCAATTACCGTTAAGGCTTATATTATGCATAATATAAACATTTATGCCCCAACCAAGAACCTGTCGTGATCAGTTATCCATCTTAATCAAATATGAATAGTTTCAAATTCCTAATTATACATTTTTATGAAGAGTATTGATACTTAGAGATGATAAACTTCTTGGAGCAGCATTAAAAACCGTATCAGTAACTAGTAGTAAGTTACAAAGTATTGAAATATAATTCATTTCCTCTTTGATAAAATTAAAATACCAAATATACATTTTATGTTAGGATAGAGGATGCCTACGAGGAGACGTACTTATATACTGCTATTAGTGACCGGACCGGTGTAGGTATAGGGAATTATTTTGGCCGGTAGGCTCCGGTATGGTATGATCACAATCGAGACAGCCTGGTTCGAATGGTTTCTGTTCTTTATGCATTGCCTGGAAACAAAGATTGACAGATCACAGTGTAGCACACTTAAGTATGCAACTGGGAGCTACGCCTGGGGGAGCATACCTCCAAGCCGCTGTAAGTTGGCTGTTTGATTAAATCAAATTTTTCGTGACTTACCGGCAGGCACTCGTCACGGGGTCGGAAGTACGGGGGCCTGCAACGCGCCGAAGAACATCAGTGTGTTATAGCTCAATCATTTGGTATCCTTAAACACTGATTTTTCTATTTTAAAGATCATACTTATATAGATAGCATGTTTATAACTCTGTTATATCAAAACTAACACCTGAATATATGAACTAGTAGCGCTCTCTAAATAAACTCTAGTGATAGCCTATATATAATTGAAATAATTATAAATTAATATATTTATAAAATTAAATATTTAAATCATTATTTTAAATTATAATAATAAAAAAGTATTATTTATGCATGAATGTTATAATTTTCAATTTAAATATAATAAATTTAATTTATATATACTTACCTGGACATAGAATTTTATATA
>JABUQX010026950.1:22500-40453 GCA_015478945.1 Trachelipus rathkii
TTTATTTTGTACCAGTCCTATACGAAATTTCAAATATAAGACAGTCTTCTAACCTATTACTATGAGTGAGTAGAAAAGGATCGGAGTTGGGCGATTCGGAGCGGAACAGAATGGAGCCAAGTTTGCGGTGCCTGAGTCAAACTTACTTTTCCTTGGTAAAATGTATTCTACATTAAATCGTTAATAATGAAGGGTCCGAGTTTAAATCACTCCCACCTTCTACAGATGCCATAAAATTCACAGGGAGAGTCTGGCTACGCTAATCAACCTATAATATAATACCTACACACAGCATACATACATACATACAATATATTGGTGTCATGGGAGAAAAGATAACTCGCAGTTGAATTCTAGTTCGTGGCGTTATTTCTATAAACTTATTGCTTTGTAACCTGTTTTCCTTACGCTACAACCGTATACTTATAATAAATGAATATACATTCCTTTAACTATGATTAATATATTTGTATATTCATATTCTTTTCATTTCATTTACATTTTTATTTTGTTTTCCTTTAATTCTATTTCTAAGTTATGGGTATTAACTTATAATTATAGTATCATTCCTTTAACCTGAAACATTACATTTTTTTCATTTTCTTTTGTAAGCCTAAACTTATTATATTTTTCCCTTTTATTATTTCATAATTTATTGTGTTTAAAGTTATTATGAAAAAAGTTTTATTTTTAAGAAAACTATTTCAATGTATCAACATTTATGTTTTTTACTAATAGCAAGATTAGCGTTTTAATAAGAATTTTTTACTTTATCGACGTAAAGCAGTAATAGCATAGACAGAGACACGCTTTGTGCTATTCTGTGCGTCCAACTACTTCCAGATTATGTAAATATTAGAGTGGTAAATGTTATTTGACTGATTATATTTGTAGTGTTTAGTTGAATAGTGCAAAACATCCCTTCCATAACGCCATGAGTGCTTGTTGCTTTATTGTTTTAAAGTCCATATTTGCCCCCACATTCTTGTTAAACAGTGTGAAAATAACTTCAATATGTAAAATATTGCATATTTTATAGCAGAATATATATTACTGTATATTATATATATTATATATATATATATATATATATATAATTAAGTATAATATATATATATATATAGTAATATATATATATTATATATATATATTATAATGCTGTGTGCTAAACATAACACAAAAACCGGGTCTTTGAAACAAAACTTATTTCTGATATTATTACATAATTTTTTAACAAAAAAAAATAACAACACTTAATCATTGGTATCACTTTAAACATATATTTTACGAAGAAACTTTAAAAATCTGGTGACTTTTAATATGTATTGCAAAACATTGCGCAATAGTAATGTCTAACACGTTCATAAAATAACATGAAATACTTTTGGTTTATCCCCATGTTAGCCCTTTCCTTTCAGATAATAAAAATACAAAACATGAAAATGATATTATGCTTTAACGCATTTTAAGCTCTGTCCACTTTCGTAACATGATGCAATACCATTCATTACTGATATATATATATATATATATATATATATATATATATATATATATATATATATATATATATATATATATATATATATATATATATACTGAACTACGAATAACTGTTACCATAAACCAAGTTTTTTAACTTATAAAAGCTAACATAACAATAATCTATTCTAAGAACATAACATAACTACCCTAACATATCTTAAGTATGAATAAAAGACCATCATTGACAAAACTAAGTCATTATCAATCCAGATTACATAATACTTGACCTACCCTAACAATCTGACCACATCCTACAGCATCAATCGTATGAAACCATGAATAAATGCCAAAGTTTCTCAAGTTCCCTACAAAGCAATACCGTTAACATAAAATACATTCCCGGCAAATTATTATTGTTAACATTAATTACATTCCCTAATGTAACAATGTAATAGCATGCTTACCATAAATTATAATAACACACCAAGACTGAACATTACCCAACATATCTTAACTTACTAAACTATGAATAAATGCTAACATTAAAAAAGAGTCCTACCTGCCTATCAAAGATACCAACATTTTGAACTATGAAAATTGATAACGTTAACAAAGTTCACTACCAATTATAACATTGCCCAACCAAACTTAACCTAACCCTGCGTTTTAAATATATCATTAATAGCTAACAGTAATATCTAACAAAACTTAACATTTCCTAACAAAACTAGTATAACCTAACAGATCTAAACTTGTTAGATTTTATTATATATATATATATATATATATATATATATATATATATATTTTATATATATATATTATATATATATATTCTAATATATATATAATATAATATACATATATATATATAATATATATATATATATATACTTATATTATATATATATTTTAGTCTCTCTCTCTCTCTCTCTTCTCCCTCTCTCTTCTCCCCTCCTTTATCTCTCTCTCTTCTCTCTCACATCTCTCTCTCTCTCTCTTCTCTCTCCGTCCGTTTTAGGCTATTTAATTTTATGCATTCATTCAATTTTCGCTTTTACCGACATTCGATTTTTAATTTTTTATATGCACAAGCAATTCTTTACTTTATCAACCCAAAGTTTTTATTAGCGCATTCAACTTTCGCATCTATCGACTCACTTTCTCAAATCCTGTTACTTATATCCTTTCTTATATACAAGAGAGTTAAAAAACAGTTTTCGGTTAAAGTTTTTATATATAGGCAAGGCGCCTTCTCCGTTCTCTTTCAGTCCACTCAGAACTCCAACCAACGTCGCATCGCTCTTAGTTTGTGTCCTCAATTTCCCTCCGCTTCTGTCGTCACGATCACGTTTATAACTAGTGCCTTAGCTGTGTTATTCTTTTTTGATTTTTTAATGTGTTTTTCTCTAGTAAGCACTGGGTAGTTCTGAAGAGTTTTTATATTTTAATAGTATATTTTTTGTAACATTTAATATTATAAAAAGTGTTTTTGTATTATATATTAGTGAAAAAAGTGCACAGTGTAATTTCTCATAGTATTTTTTCTATGTAATATTTCTTTATAAAATAATTATAGATATCAGAAATGTTAATGTCGCACACCCCCTATTCGAAGGATTTCTTTAGCTTTCTAATTACTTTGTATATATTTTTTATAAATTTATTATTATAATTTTTGTTTTTGTTATTTTTATTATCAATTATTATTTATATTTTTACATAGTTTTTTTGCTACTGTTTTTGCATACTATAAATAAAAGAAAATTTCGTCATCTTTATCTCCTCCTACGTTGGCCCCAAGCCAACAATATATATATATATATATATATATATATTATATAAATATTCAAATATATATATATATATATATATATATATATATATATATATATATATATATATATATATATATAACATTTCAAACATTGAAATAAAATATGCAATATTTTATATAATTAGTTATTTCACATTTTTATACAAAATGTGGAGCAAATATGACTTAAAGCAGTAAAGCAACATCGCATGCACGGATGGAAGGGGTTGGGATGGGGTGTTTTCGCTACTGCTTTACGGCCAATAAAATACATATTTAATGATCCTGAAGCAGAAATGCAATAGCGCATGGTCGGAAGGAGTTTTTTTTAGTAAAAATAAAATATTTAATAATGAAACAGATTTTCTAAAAAAAATATATTTTTAAAATAAATAAAAACTTTAAACAATAAAGCTTAAGAAATAATAAAATAAAATATAATAATTTAGGTTTACAAAAGAAAATGTGGATAATATAAATGTTTCAGGTTAAAAGAAAAGGATGTACTCAAAATATGTTAATGGTCAAAGTTTAAAAAACAGATTATATGAAAAAATAAAAAATATAAATGAAATGAAAAGAAAACGGAGTATACAAATCATTAAAGTCTTAGTTTAAAAGGAAATATATTTATTTATTAAAATTATACGGTCGAAGCGTGGAAATCGGGTTACAATGCAATACATTATAGAATAACATCACAACTACAATTCAATGCGAGTATCTCCTCCCATACACACTTATATATACACACTTTTTCTCATATATTTATTAGGTGATAGCGTAGCCACACCCTTCTTTGAAGTTTATAGCATCTGATAGAGGGTTGGGACCAGTGTATTCGAACTCGGCACTCTTCATTACTTATGATTTAGTGTAGCATACATCATGCCTGTCAAAAGAAAGTTTTGATTCAGGCACCGCACAACTCTGGCTCCAATCCTGTTCCGCGTAAGTGCTTGACCACTTAGTGGTCAAGCACTTACGCGGTCATCTGCTAGGGCCTAGGTTCAATCCCAGCAGGGTGAATTACTCAGTAGGGGTATTTTTATCAATACTTATTACAGTGCTGTGAGGTGTAGAAGGATGAGCAGTTACCTTATCAATCAATATATCCCCCGTTTGAATGAGTATTTTTCACCTTGTGCGGTGCCCTGCTAGACCCTACGACCGAATGTGGACGGAAAGAGCGCAACACGTCCTGTTAGGGGGGTGTTTATATTCACCACAGGAAGATTTGTCGCGTTCTTCTTTTAGTCCATCGTGGCGTAGTGGTCAAGCACTTACGCGGTCATTTGCTAGGGCCCAGGTTCAATCCTAGAAGGGTGAATTACTCAATAGGGGTATTTTTATTAATACTTATTACACTGCTGTGAGGTGTAGAAGGATGAGCAGTTACCTTATCAATATATATATATATATATATATATATATAGTATATATATATATATATATATAATATATATATATATATATAATATCTCACATAAGCATGTCGGCTGCTTATTTGCCGTCTACCTAATGCCATAACCAAGTTTGGGGGGCACGGATACGTAACCTCGTCTACGACAAGGTTGCGTCATCAAAAGGGGGAGCACCAAATTTGAAAGAGATACTATGTCTTTAAAGGGAGAGATAAATTTATAACATGAGAACCAAAATGTTATCCCCTGCTACTTCCCTTGGTCTCTTTTCCGTGGTCTACTATAGAGAATTTACTGAAATAGGTTTTATCGAGAGATGTAACTATATTTGTAGACTTGCATCATGTCCACTCTAAGAAATCTCCTTTCTAAAGAAAACATTACCAACTCCTTCAGGCCTTACCCTCAAAGGCAAAATTAATTTTTGTTGTTCTACGTTGCTCTCTCTCCAGCATATGTCTTTCCTTAAATGAAGGACGCAAACTGGTGCATAATACTCTCTAATACTGGCCTGATATAGCTATTATATAACTTACTTATAACTTACTTGCTCTTGTAAATGACAATGAAATTTATTATATCTAACATCTTATTAGCTATAGTAGTAAGGGAGGCGTAACTGACAGGTGCTAGATTTACGGCTAAATCTAGCTACCTGTCTATGCATATATGTATTTTTAGCGACCTTTTAGTACTTAGCTACCTTCCTGGCTACTTTTCAAATCTGGCATTTTTAAGGGGGGCTCAGCCCCCGGGGGCCTCCTCTTCATGTGCGTTTGCCAGCTATTTCATGTGTGTGTATGTGTGGGTGCCAGTGTATGTGTACATTTTTTGTTACTTTCACCCCGCTAGCACCCCAGGTTCTCCCCCTACCCCCTTTTTTCTATTCAGCTATGTTATGATTTCACGTTCTTTCTTTGAGCCTTTTATTTTAATCTTTTTCGGCATTTTTATCATTTAATATATATTTTTACGCGACTTCTTCAGCTCAGCTCTTCACTGAACATTATTTACGCGCTTTTTCTCCTGCTAAATCTTGGCAAACTATAGGTAAATTCAGTGATTTTATCACCTTTTTAGCTTTTCTTTCGGACGTTTTAAATTCATTTTAGGTATATATTTTAAAAGACTGATCAATACTCATTTACTTCTTTCCTGGTCCATTTTTCTAGCGCTTTTCCTGCTATTCTGGGCAAACCTACTTTTAATTGAGTTTTAACACTTTTTAAACCCTTTTTCGGTATTTTGTATTATTCTTGGTATAAGTATATTTTAATGACTTTCTAAACTTAGCTACTTTTCTAAACCTTTATTTAGCGCTTTTCCCCTGCTAAATCTGGCAACCTTAGCTAAATTTCAGGATTTTTTATTCACTTTTGGCCCCTTTTTTTCTGTATTTTTTTCATTTTAGGTATGATTGGTAATCGACTTCTACTACTCACTCCTTTCTGGAACCTTTTTCTAGCATTTTTCATATAATCTGGCTACTCTTGGTAAATTTTTCTAAGGATTTCTAACTCTTTTTGATATATTTTAGCAGCTTTTTAGTCACTTTCATACTACTCATATACGTTCCTGGATCCTTTTTAAAAGCTTAATTAACTTGTAATTTATAGTTTAACCTTGTTAACTCTGGCCGATTATTGGTAATTTTTATAATTTTTAACCTTTTTCGATACATTCTTAATCTTTTTACCACCATTTGCAATCTTTATCTATCTCAGCTATGTCTCTCAATCAATGGGTGTGACATTAACCGTTAGGCTTAAATACAATCCCCCAGCAACGGCTTCATATTAGCCATAAGGCTTAAATACTTCCCCCTAGCAACGTTAGTCCTAACACCTGTTAGCCTTTCGGTAACCCAGCTACGTTAGCGAGTCATTTTCCTGCGTTTTCTGACGCTTACGTGCGTCACATTAATGGTTATGCGATTTCATCACGTAAGGTGTCTTTTGACGTTTGAGTTCAGTAAACCTGCAGCCGCAGACCCGTCTCTCGAGTTTGCTATAACATACGATTGCTATTTTATTTTATAAGTTTCATTTTACATTTTTTTTTCAATTTAAATTTTTATTATTTTTATTTATTTTTAATTTTATTTTAAGAAATTATTTTGTTTTAATTTTTTATTTATTTTTTATTTATTTATTTTAATTTTACTTATAAAAATAAGTTTGAAAATAAGTTTCATTTTACATTTATACTTTGTTTAATTTTTTTTTTTTTTTTTTTTTATTTTAATTTTACTTATTTAAATTTATTTTTCAAACTTTATTTTTATGTTTCATTTTTACATTTATACTTTGTTTAAACTTTTTTATTTATTTATTTTAATTTTACTTATTTAAATATATTTTTATGTTTCACTTTGCATTTATACGTTGTGTTTAATTTTTTATTTCTATTTATTTATTTTAATTTTACTTATTTAAATTTATTTTTCAAACTTTATTTTCTATAAGTTTTATTTTAAGTTTATACTTTGTGTTTAATTTTTTATTTTTTATTTTTTATTTTATTTTGCATTTATTCTATTTTTTTCTTTTTCTTTTTTTTAATTTATTTTCAAATTTTTATTTATTTTTGCTTTATGTTTAAAACATTTTGTTTTAACTAAAATTTCTTTCATTTTATGTTTATAACGTAAAAATTTGCGTTTTTACATAACCTAAAGCAGTAAATCAGTAAATCAAACTGGCATCCAGCCACCCTCCTACCCATTCGTGATCTACTGATCTATTGATCTATTGATTAAAGTCATATTTTTTACTAAATTTGTCATGTTTTACATACCCTAAAGCAGTAAATCAGTAAATCAGTTAATCAAACCATCCACTCCACTCCTCCTCCCATCTATGATCTATTGGATCTATTGATTCAAGTCATATTTTTATTAAAATTGTTATGTTTTACATACCCTAAAACAGTAAATTAGTAAATCAAACTACCATACAGCCACCCTCCTACCCATTCGTGATCTATTGATCTATTGATTCAAGTCATATTTTGTATAACATAACAAAAACTTATTTATTTTGTTTTGTTTTCTTTAAACATTTTGTTTTCACTAAAAAATTTATTCTTTTTATGTTTAAAACTTAAAAAATTTGCCTTTTTACATACCCTAAAGCAGTAAATCAGTAAATCAAACCACCCACTCTATCCTCCTACCCATCATATTGATCTATTGACTATTGATCTATTGATTCACGTCATATTTTGTATAAGCATAACACAAAAACTATATATTAGTATATAATATATATATATATATATAATATAATAATATATATTATATATAATTATATATATATATATTACTATATATATGTAAATAACATTGATGATAATGATGAATCATGCTTGCGAAGTGTGAATTGGTTACGTTTTGTAGTCATGCAATGTTAATTACTTACTGTTGTTAAGTATGAACACTATGTTAAATGTTGGCTTTTATTCGGGTAGGTATGTTTAGGTTTTTGTCGTTGTTACATTAAATATCCTTAGTTCAGGTATGATAATGTACGTTTTTATATTAATGTAAAAACTTTGTTACGTTAGCATTAATATCGTTGAACCGTACTGTAATTAAGACAAGGTTAAGATTAAATTCGTTTGTTAATAGTTACAAGAATGTTTAATGTAAATTAACTGATATGTGAGATATGCTTGAACAAAGTGTGAATTAGGTTACGTTTTGTACGCTATGTTATTGCTTTAACTGTTGTTTAAGGTGGGACTTTGTTTGATCGTTAGCTGTTTTATTCCGTGCTTAAGGTATGTTAGTTTGTTGTTGTACATTATATTAGATTAGGTGATGCTATGTTAGCTTTATTAATAGAAAACTTGCTAACGTTAGCCTATATTCGTTGATCAGAGTATAAAGAACTTTATTTTTTATGTTGTTCCTCAAAATGATACTTCGAAATGACATAGTTCAATATATTATGGTGGTGGGGTGGGGTGGGTGTTGTGGGCTTTGATTTAACTGATTTACTTGTCTGCTTTAGGGTATGTAAAAACCGTGTGTGTAAATTTTACCACGTTTAAAGGTGAAAAAGCTATAAAATTTTTGTTAAAACCATGTTTTAAGCAAATAAATAAAATTTTAAATAAAAAGTTTTTTAAAAAATATTTATTTTTTTAATTATATACGTTTAAAACTAAATAAAAAAATTTTGCAAAACATAAACTTAGACAACTTTCATTTAATAGTTTAGATATGCGCTGGCAAAGTGGTGAATAATAAGGTTCGTTCTTGTACTGCAATGTTAGTTACACTTTACTGGGTTGTTAAAGTATGAACTTTGTTTTAATATTAGTTGCTGTTTTCAATTCAAGACGCGGTAGGTACATATTACGGTAATTAGTCCCTGTAATGTATAACCCCTTATATTCTTAGTTCAGTACGGTTATGCGATATGTACGCCTTTATTAATGTAAAAACTTTACGTTACGCTCAATTATAATTACGTTGAAGTACTGATAGAATTAGACAACGGTTAGCATGATAAATTTTTGTTAACATATTACAATGTTAAACAGCTAAAATAATAATATTAACATTGAGTTTCATAACATTGTAAGATAGTAATTAGAAAAATGTCTTGAACAAAGTGTGTAATAGGTTTACGTTAGGGTATTTTGTATGGCTAAGTTAGTTTCTTTAAACTGTTGTTAAATGTGGACTATTTTTTTATTGTTTGGATCGGTTCCGTTTTTTTTTTTTTTTTTTTTTTTTTTTTTCGTTTGCTTATTGTTCATATTGATTTATTCTTAGTTTTTGTTAGTTTGTTTATATAGTATACATATTATATTTTCTTATGTTTCTTGGTGATGCTTATGTAGCTATTTAATCTAATGGGTATAAATATTGTCTACGTAGTCATTATATTTCGTGATAACAGTGGCATGTAAATAACAGACTGTTAATCCATCAGAATTCTCTTTTATTTTTATGTTTATTGTTTCTTAAAAATGATACTCGAAATGACTTGAACATAGATTCAATTGTATCAATAGATTCATTGTGTTGGGTGTTGGTGGTTGTTTTGTACCCGTTGTTTTTTGATTATACTGATTTTACTGCTTTAGGTGTATGTTAAATATAACGTAATTTTTTACGCGGGTTTTTTCTTGTCCAAGGCAATTTATAACATTGTAATATTGTCTAAAATTTTTTTAGTAAGTATACTACATTAATATGTTTTTATAAAATGAACATATAGAAAATTAAAAAAAGTTTAAAATGTATATAGTATTTTTTTATAGTAAATATATAATTAGAAATATATTTATAAAAAAATAAAATATAATTAAAATAAAAGATATGAGTTTTGTATTTCTGACATTTTACTTATTTTGTGTTTGTGTGTGTTGTGCTTGTGTCTGTGTATTTTACGTATTTTGTTGTGTGTTTTGCGTTACGCTATTATAGGATTTTTGTATGTTCATTATTAACATTCTATAATTACTTGTTTATATAATAATAATAATATAGTTATTCCATAATTTATTAAAGATAATAATAATAATAAAATAATAAAATACTCATTAATTTTAATAAATAATTGTTAAATTATATAAATAAGTATTAGTAGTTCGGCAAGTGGAATTTCAAGTAAAACCATCTTACTCATGTGTCCAAAGATATTGGGAACAAGGTAATTAAATCTCGTCACCTTCTCATGTGTCAAAAAGAAATTGGGAACAAATTTGTAATTTAACTCAACAGTAATACCCTTTTATCTATCCTTCTCTAATTGTGTCAAAAGATTATTTTCATGGTATTAATAATATTTGCATGTCTTTGAAAATAATGAAGAAATCGATCATTACTCACAATGATTTTTTCACATTGGTGCCTGTGTTCTGTGATTGGCTAATAACTGAAGCTGTAATCGGCTGTAACTTAAAAAGGAACAGAGCAAAATTATACAATGTTCTCAGATTTGGTTTTTTTATCCCTTTGAAAGTGGTAACCTGAAGATTTACGTAATTTTTTGTCTAGAATGTCGGTAAGAGGTAGCATTACCTACCAATGTTCTATTGTTGTCCAGACTGAACGGTCAAAGTGATCGCACCGCAACGTGGGTTTATTTGGTTCTTGTGATATTCTCTTATGTGGAATAATAATAAAAAGGATAATAAAATAAATCACACATTAACAAAAATCAATAAATAAATAAAAAATTTAAAGCGTACTCTAATAAATCAATAATAATATAATAGCATAATATAATCAAATAATAATATAAATAATCAATAATACTATAATAATTCTAATCTAAGTAATTAATGAATTTAAATATATTTTGGAGCGGGTTGTGTATTAAAGATTGCGATTGCTATGTTTCCGAGACTTCTGCTGGTAAGTGAAACTTCTATCTTAGCTTCTTTGTTAATTGATTGCTTTTGTAATTGTCAGTCATAGTTACGGTATGAGGATACCATTTTTTTTTTGTGGTGCTTTAAATTTCATATCATCTACATTAATGTTAAGGTAAATTAAAATTAAATTATTTAGAGATTGTTTGAACTATGTGTCTACTCTAGTTGTCATCTTAGACTTGACTTTGATATATTTACTCTAAAACAACAACCAGACGATAACAACAACAACAACAAAAATACAACAAACAGCAACATTTCAACAACACCAACACAACAACAACAACATAACAACCTGCAACAACAACGCAATAAATTTCAACAACAGCTCACAATTCGCAAAGAATTTTATTTTTATGTTATTTATGGATAAAACTTTGATACTTATAATATGAAATGAATCAATAGATTAATAGATCAATTAGCTCATGGATGATCTAAGAGGGTTAGAGTGGGTGGTTTTGGATTTATCTTGATTTAAATGCTTTAGGGTATGCCTAAATGCAAATTTATTTGTAAGTTTATAAACGATAAAAGAATTAATTTTTTAGCTAACACATAATGTTCAGTATAGACGAAAATTACAAAATTCAAATACATATAAAAAGCTTTCTTGTTTTCTGTTGATATATTATTTCCAAAATATGTACATTGAAACTACCATATAGAATCATATATAGCATCTCACGAATGGTAGGGGATGGGTGGCGTTTATAGGTAGTTTGATTACTTGATTTAGGGGTTATGTTGCATAAACTCATATTACAATTTTTACATAAAAACCTGACCTTTTTTTTTAGTAAATTTAGATTTAACAAGTTACGACACCAACCTTTTCATACACGACTGGCGGTTGCCTCTCTATTCCAAGGAGGGGAACTCACTCTCTATGGTAACTTTCGCGGGTACTCTTAGGAATCCCGGACCCTAACTAGGGCGATTCCGCTTTTTCGACCTACCCCCACGACCATTTTCGCCCTCTGCGACTTCCGCTCGCTCTACACGCCCCTGTTTGAAGCTACGCGGTGAAAATAAATTGAATCAATGATCCAAGATAGAATCATAGATGGTAGGAGGGTGGAGTGGAGAAATGGGTTTGATTAACTGAATTTAACTAGATCTTATGGGTATGTAACTCACAGAACAATTTTAGTAAAAAAACTATGACTCTAACCTGGAATCAATAGCAGTCAGTCTCAGGAAACTCACGAATGGGTAGGAGGCGTGGCCTGAATGCCAGTTGTGATTACTGATTTAATTCTATAGTTTCTCAGTACAAAGCGCAATTTTAATTCTTACGTTATAATACATAAAATGAAAGAAATTTTAGTTAAAACAACATCCGGTTTACTAAACTTAATGTATATAATACGCAAAATATAAAAAAAGTTACATAAATTTATAAAAAAACAAAACATAAATTTATAAAAAAAAAAATGCGTAAAACATAAAACAAAATTTTAACAATAAACTAAAAAATAAAAAATATAAACTTAAAAAATAAAACAATTATAACCACCTATCAAAGTGTATATAACGGGTAAAGAGACAACTTATAAGACATAGCAAAGTTTGAAAAATAATTTTAATAAATAGTAGTATTCAATACATAAATAAAAAAAAACATTACTTATCAAAACAGAATGTATTAAATGTTTACTGTTTAAAACAGCCTTCTTAGCAAAATAAATTCTCTAAATAATACACGTAATAATTAAAATAAATATAATACAGGAAAACCACTTAAAATTTTTAAGAATGTTTTTGAACTTAAAAATTAATACATGAATATAAGATTATGTTTTGAGTAATACCTTAAAAATTTAAAATAATTAAAATTAAAATAAAAAATAAAATAATAAAAAATTTAACCATAATATTATCAATGAATTAACTGAAACTTATAAATACTATAAAGTTTGCAAATATTTAATTTTAATAAGTCAATAATTTAAAATAAGTAAATAAAAATAATAAAAATATAAATCAAATTTAAAATACAGAAATTTAATATTTTTAAAATATAGTATATTATATAGAATTGGAATCTAGTATAATCAATCATAAAATCATTCTGCCGAATTAGTGAAACTAAAAGGGAGAGTGAGCTGTTTGATAGATGTAAACTTATAAAAAATAATGAAAACTCAATCATCTATGTTATTACAACAAATCATTGTCGAGACACGTTGAAATCAGCCCAGGTCGATGGGCATGATTGGGACTGCAGGTTACTGAAATGAATCAAAACAGCGTGGATGAAATACGCAATCATAGATACTCAATAATGTGACGAACCGTTGCTAGGCGTCCAAGAGAACGCAGGAACAGGCTAAGAGTTGAGGGTGGTTGCATTTCGCCTCTATTATGCTTAAGGGAGACTCTAATGATAAGACATGGGAGGATATAATCCTGAAGGCTTAACAGTGTCTTAAGAATGTAGGACTTTATAAACCCGATGAGCGTGCTAGGATAAGGAAGTAAATTTAATGTAGTGAACAAATCGCCAATGTGGCTTTAATAAAGAAAGACAAGCCGTTGCATTGGGGGATTAGTATTATAAAGTCAACCTAAACGGTTAATGTCCAAAAATCTCACATAAGCTGATTTGAGAATACATACTGAGATAGATAAAGATTTGCTAGAATGGTTGTTATGGGTTTAAACAAGATTTAAGAATGGTAACTCGAGAAAAAAAGTTAAAATTAAAAATTATAAAAATTACCAATAAGCGGCCTGAGTTAACAGGATAACTAAATAAAATTACAAGTAAATAAGCTTTTTAAAAAGGATCAGGAACGTATATGAGTAATTTGAAAAAGGCTAAAAAGTGCTTAAAATATATCAAAAGGTTAGAAATCCTAGTAAACCTTACCCTAATAGGTGCCAGAATTATAAGAGAAAATTGATGGAAAAAGGTTCCAGAAAAGGGACTGCGGCAAGTAGAGTCATTACAATACATCCTAAATGTAAAATAAACCAGAAAAAGGGCAAAAGTGATAAAATCTGAAATTAGCTAAAAGGTTGCCAGATTTAGCAGGGAAAGCGTTTAAATAAGGTTCAGAAAAGTAGTTCTAAGGTATTAGAAAGTTCATCTAAAAATATAAGAAAAGGTTATTATTGCTGTATATAAAAGAAAAAATAAATAATATATATACCAAAAATAATAAAAATACCGAAAAAGGTTAAAAAGTGTTTAAAATCCTGAAATTATCAGTAGTTGCCAGAATAGCCAGACCACCAGCGCTAGCAAAATGAACCAGAAAAGTACACTGAGTATTAGAAGTCTTTCAAAATATATACCTAGAATATAAAACGTCGAAAGCAAAGACGTTAAAAAGTGATAAAATACTGAAATTTACCTATAAGTTGCCAGATTTAGCAGGAAAAGCGCTAAATAATGTTTATGAAAGTAGCTGAGCTAAAGAAAGTCTCTAAAAATATATACAAAAAATGATAAAAATGCCGAAAAAGATTAAAATAAAAGGCTCAAGAAAGAACGTGAAATCATAACATAGCTGAATAGAAAAAAGGGGGTAGGGGGAGAACCTTGGGTGCTAGCGGGGTGAAAGTAACAAAAAATGTACACATACACTGGCACCCACACATACACACACATGAAATAGCTGGCAAACGCACATGAAAAAGGGGCCCCCGGGGGCTGAGCCCCCTTAAAAATACCAGATGTGAAAAGTAGCCAGGAAGATAGCTGAGTACTAAAAAGTCGCTAAAAATACATATATGCATAGACAGGTAGCTAGATTTAGCCGTAAATCTAGCACCTGTCAGTTACTCCCCCTTACTACTAGCTATATTCCTTATATCTAAACACTGATTAGTCATTTTAGATTTACTGCTTATAATCACACCCAAATCTTTTTATTGGCCCACACACTCGAGCCAATCTCCATATCTAAAAATTTTTAAACAATTTTAAAAGTGATGATCTCAGCAGACATGTGAATATGTGATATATAGAATAAATTTGCTTGCGTACTTACTCTATATCCTCCAAGATGGCGGACCTTGCACGTGAATTTAGCGTCCCGACCCCTTGCAACTGTTATGTTGGTCACCGGAGAAGCAAAAGAAGGAGAAAAACAAAATCCTGTAGGAAGAAATAAAGAAAAGAAATGGGAACGTTACACAAAATTAATAAATTAATAAAATAAGCATGATTTAAACCTCAACATTAATAAATAACTACATGGAGTAATAGCCAAATTTAATGGCGATACAAAAAGCCTTGGAGGATGGCTGCTGAAAATAGGCTTTATTAATAAATAAATAAATTAATATTATAGAATCGGTGGTTAAGAAAACTGTAAAAATTTTAGTTTGTGAGAGGCAAATGAATCACCTCTTATTTTCGTCAGAATAGAAATTTTCTTCCTTTCCAGAAGACCTTCAAAGAGACAAAAATTCTGCTTAATCATCATGCTCTTCCCCTCACAAAACAATTAAAAGGAAAGTAAAGTAAAAAAATAAAATTAAGCTATATATATATATATATATATATATATATATATATTATATTTATATATATATATATATAATATATATATATATATATATATATAATAATATATCTTTCGTATTACAATATGTATATATACTATATAAATATATTAAAATATTTTTTTTTAAAACCTTTAAAAAAATTTTTTAATCTTAACGAAAAATAAAACAAAACGAGATAAAGTTTACGTTTCCGGACTTATATCCTTGGTCCCCCTTCCATAGAACTAAACAAAATTTACAAATTAAAACACAAAATATTAAAAAAATATTGAAAATACAAATAAAAAATGAAAATATAATTCAAGCAAAACGACAGAGTGGCGTCACATTCTTAAAAATTCCTGTTTTTTATCAAGTAATTCCACAAAATATATTATATTCAAAGTAAGTCCTTAATATGATCTGATATACATCTTTTTGTGATTGGTCAAAAATTGAAAAAATCTTCCTGAAATGTTAAAGATTACTCTTTTTGTAGAAATGAAACAGGACTCAATCAATTTGATTTTAAAGTTATTATCTTTGGAACGAAACAAAAATTCTGCACCATTCCACTAAAGTGGAGTGGAGCCTAATACTGGTCTCAAGGTCTTTGGAAGTCACTCTACTATATTTTCTACGTTGCAATCTCCATTTTTAAGATCTTTAAAGTTTCCCGAAAATAAAAATCATTGCACATATAACAAGGAATGTTGTAAACACCTCCCATGGCTTCTTGTTTTGTGGTATTATTAGTAATTAAGATTCTTTAAAGTGTATCAGGAAAACGGCAAATTATATTAATATTGATTAAATGTTTAAATATAAATTTAAGTTCAAGAAGTTGGGGTGAAAAAGAAATAACTTTAACATTTTCCATGACAAAAGGAGAGCAATTTCTTAGTCCTAGAAAAATTAGAGTAGGCATGTTTATATTTACGTTTAATTAAAAAAAGGGGGTATGCCAGTTTCTGAAAAGTTTGAAAAATAAAGTCAGTTTCTTGTTGTGGAGAAATTGTGGATCACAATAATGGAAAAGCCTCTGAGAAACCCACCATATTATAGATAATTTATATTTTAATTAAAGGGGGTGAAAAAGAAATAATGGCAGAAGTTATTTGTATGAGTTGCTTACGATAACTTTAAGGCCAGTTTGTGTTTTCCAGTTTGTACATTAAAAGGTCAAGGAAAGGAATGCATCCTTCCTTTGTATCTTAATACTTTTAAAACAGATGTTGAATCCGTTTCATTAATCTTGTTCAAGAAATATGACAGATGGAAAAAGAATAGTCAATAGCAAGACATCAATGATGTCCTTCATGTACCTAATTCTTTTTCAATTGATCAATTTCTTGAACAAATTTAATGTCTTGACACCAACAATCACCTTTACCTCTGAGCTCAAAATGAAGATGCATTCCTTTCCTTGACCTTTTAATTGTACAAACTGGAACACAACGGCCTTTAAAGTTTATCGTAAGCCAACTCATACAAATCAATTCTCCCATTACTTTCTTTTCATCCACAATAATATATTAAAAATAAATACTTATCAATAACAATGTGTTTCTAAGAGCTTTCCATTATTGTGATCCACAATTTCTCCAACAAGAAACTGAATTTATTTTTCAAAACTTTCAGAAATTGGCATATCCCCTATTTTTAATTAAACGTAAATATAAACATACACATTTGTGAGAACTGTGTCAAATGATATTAGACAAATTTTTTATATTTATATATCTTAGATTATAGTATATATATAAAATTTTACATATTTATAAATATATATTAATATATATATATTATATATATATATATATATATATATATATATATGATATATATATATATATATATATATATATATATATATATATATATATATATATATGGGGAATGTAGGGTTAAGACGAAGAATTGATAAAAAAAATTATGAAAGTTTAATAGAATTTTCAATTTATAAAAAATTTGATTTAATTAATAAATAATTAATGAAAGTTTATTGGAAATTATACGTCTGGCAAGGTTAATAATGCACCTGAGTCTTATTTTGCTATATACGCATAGATAATTTAGTGTTAATTCGGAGAGTAGAATGTGAAGATGTGTTGTGATTTATTTTAAAATACGAATGTATTGATGAAAATAATATGAAACTATGTTCATATATATGTAATTTATTGTTATGTATTTAATAGTGTATAACCCCCCGCCAATATATATAATATATATATATATAATATTATATAATATATATTATATATATATATATATATATATATATATTATATATAGTATATATATATATCAGTGGCGGCTCCTGCCTTCATTG
>JABUQX010026951.1:0-35000 GCA_015478945.1 Trachelipus rathkii
GGGGGTGACCACCCCTTAGGGGGGATCCATTCAAAGCATTTGTGAACGGAGTAACATACACTAGACTTGCTGACATCGTGATCGTACTTTATATCGAGCTACTTAATAGGCACCACTCACTCCCTTAAGTTTCACACTAGGCTCTGATACCTCATATGTACCTTCATATCGAAGTGGTAGGGATATACGCACAACAATGGTCCTATTAGGCACTTGTATCTAGTTCTCTTCTATATAGTTAATTATTCGGTTCATCTGAAGAATTCATCCATTCTGGATGAAGAGATAATGATAAGTTATTTGTTTAATAACTTTTGTTTTTTTTCAAATTGAGATAATTACGTATTAGTGTGTATTTTTCATGCTTTCAATACCATTACATATAATGTTAACTTTTTCAAGTAGCATTGTGTTAGTGGCTAGATTTGTCGTCACTTTGTTCTATGTTACATTGTAATTAATAATTCAACTTTTGTAGATATGACAGTTGGAACCATCGAGTTGGTTTATATATCATATTGATTACATTTCTCTTTAGATTAGTATTTGCAATAGACTAGTCTTAGGCTATCGATTCGCCTTACCGGTATTGGGTAGCTTGGTTTTTTTTATTCACCCCAGACCAATATCGCGGCAAATTCAAACTTCCAGGTCGTTTCCTACGCCCCACTTTTCTTATTCGTTTCAATTCAGTCACTGTGCAGTTTTTATTTTATGGCTGGAGATATCTTCCGAGGTTTTGTCTGTCTTTTTTGCTTCATCCCTCTCTCTATCTCTTTCGGCGAAAGCTTTAAAAAGAATATAATATTTACAAACACTTGTAACCCACTTCGTAACTTTTTTTGTTTCTATTTTTTTTTAACACAAGAACAACAATAAACTCCAACACTCAAGTAAAGCAAAACGCTAAAAGGGGAAAATTTGGGAAAGTTAAAGATTTGGAAAAATTTCAATATGAGGGGAATGCGCTTAGAAGGAGGTCAGAAATTTAAAGATTTTGGTTAATATAATAATACGAGAAAAAAATTCCTCATCATAGTTGAAATTAAAAATTACAATTAAAATAGGTAGGTCAGAAATTACTGTGTCGTAATCATAATAAAAAAAAATGAAACCATTTTTTTTTCAAATTTAAATTTTTATATATAGAAATTTGTAGATTAATATAAAAAATAAGAAGTTTGAAATAGTCAACAAAAAAACATCAAAATCCAAAATATTTTTGTCAACTTATTTCATTAACGTGATTCTGATTTTCGATGAATCGTCCTCGAAGCTAATTCTTTATCATAAAAATATATTTGTAAGTTCCTCTCTCTCCTTAAATATTATAAAACGAAAATTATCTTTATCAATATATATATTCATAAAATTTTATTATAAATTATAAATATTTTATTTAGAATATAAAAATCTTTCTTAACACATTGATCACGTTTCTAAATTTTGCGAGTTCGAAAATTGTACAATGGAAATTTCACTACCCTAAAAATGACATCTTGGGTAAACTTATTTTAGTTTAGTTGCTTTTTTAATATAGATTTTACTATATAATTATTATTCTTTATATATATATATAGATATATATATATATATTAATATATATATCTAAGATTTTTAAAAATCACAAATCTAAAATTTTATTGGCCGAAGTGTAGCGAGTTTCCGAACTTTGTGTAACATTTCCGACGCGATTTCCGTGCATGTAAATTGTAACTAGTGGTAATGGGTAGATCATAGTTTAACTCCTGATTGGGTGGTGGAGCACATATGAATATTCGCCTAGGCAGAGGCTTCACCTTGTCCTGTAATATAATTGTTTCCAAAGGAATTAGAGACCATTCTGCTTATTACGGTTTCTCTTGTTTTCCCCCTTGTTTCTTCTAAAACAGAACAAGAACTTAGGACCTAAAATAAAGTTATTACAAACATCGGAAATTTGTCTTCCTCTCTGCCTAGAATGCGTGCAATTTCTGAGATTTGACCGATTGCCTACAATTAATATATTAAATTTATTGTTTGATTATTTACCATTAATAAATAATTATTATTAAATCTATTATTATTAAATTATTATTATTATTATTATACTATCTATTTATTTTTAGTGTAGCTAGTATACTGCCTTTCTATTTATTATTATTATTATCTATTGTTATTATTATTATTATTATTGATTATTATTATTATTAATTATTATTATTATTATTATTATTATTATTAATTATTATTATTATTATTATTATTGCTTTCGTAATACTAATTATAGAAAGTCTTAGTAGTATGCTATTATTGTTTCCCGTTATCCATAATAAATATTGTTTTGTTTATTATTTGTCATCATCCTTCGGCGAATTTGAACTAGAGCTTTTTTTCCATCATCTGTCCACTTTCGCAGATATATATACTATCCATCTTGTTTTCGATAACGTGGTTACGTTTTTTACACATTTCGAATTCCAGAAAATTAACCTCGCAATATAAAAATCTTTATAATTTCAAACATCGAAGCGACTTCCATATAAAAATAAATTAGTATAATACTTTCCAAATATACAAACATAAAAATAATTTCAGTTAAATTTAATATCTCGGGATAAACTTTTTTTCGTCCCCGAAAATCATCAATAATCAAACTCGGCGGTTTCTTTTATGGACATCTCGATTTATATAGCAGTAATTATAGAATCAAATAATTTATTTTTTCATTCATTGTAAATAATATATATTAATTATCCTGGTCCACACGAGGTCCAGCCCTTGCTATTATATATAATTATATATTTATATTCTATATATCATATATATATATATACAAATTTATATTCACTGGTTCATTGCTCCTTCAAAACTGATCGAGCAAAAGTGGTACTGCGCCAGAGATCTGTTTGGAAGTAGGAAGAAATGTAGATTGGTGATTTGGTCTTCATTAGCCCAGCTACCTGGGACTGGGTCACTAATTCCCCACAATATATATATATGATATATATATATATATATATATTATTGTATATATATATATAATATTAATATATATATATATATATATAATATTATTATATATATTTAATACATGGGCGTAGGCAGAGGGTGCAGGGGGGCACTTGCCCCCCTAAAATCTGGCGAATAAAAATTATGAACTTTATATGTTTGCCAGACGAGTTTTTAAGGGTTTAGTAGTAGAAAAAACTGAAAAAAATACTCGATCGATTGTATGAGTATAATTTTAAAGTATTTATAATAATTTTTTCATAAAGTTTTTTAATGTGTTTTCTTCCGTTTTCATTTGGCTTAAAAGTCAACTAGCTTTGTGCTTTTATACAGTTGGATTCTTCTGACATTATTCTTCGCTAGTAGAACTCTCAGTGTGTCGATAGCATTTGACGGCTGCCAAAGCTGTTAATATAATCTCGGAAATCTAACGTTGATCATTTCAGCTGCAGACAAACATTAAAAAAACAATTGGCAGAAATACAAAGAAATCTTCACAGAACTTTTTGAAGACCATATTTTATATATTATATATAATATATATATATATATATATATATATTATATATTATCTTTTATCTATTATTATATATTATTTTATATATATATTATATATGTATATATTATTATATATTTTATTATACTCAATTTTGCCTATTTATATATATTTTATTATGTATATTTTATTATATATATATATATATATATAATAATATAATATATATATATATATATATATATATATATATATTGTTTATATTATTATTATATATATATTAATATTATATTTTATCTAGTTATAGAGGCATATTTTCATATATTTATATAATTATATATATATTTATTATTTTATTATATATATATATATATATTAATATATATATATTTATATATAAATATATAATTAATTATAATATTAATAATATATATATATATATATATATTATATATCTATTATATACTATACTGGTCAAATTTTTGTCATTTTCAAAATAAAGTTAAAAGATTAATTTACTTATGGTTAACGAATGCAATATATATAAATAGTCTAAATTTTTTTAGATTATTTTAAAGGAAATTAGTAGCAGAAAAAGTGTGCCAACAATTCAAAAGTTTTTTTTTTATTTAATATAAACCTAAATATCACTAAAAGTATTTCCATGCTCAAACATTTCGTGTCATCTTTAAGGGTATATCGTCGCCTCTAGCAAGGGGTGCACGACGGAGGTGCACATTTCTATCAGTCCTCCCTTCCTGTCCCATCTTCTACCGTCGGTCTCCGAGCCTCCCTTAAATACATATTCATTAAACAATTTTTTTTTATAAAAATTAACATATAAAATTAACATCTGTATAAAAAAATGTACAGCAACTTGTGGAAACTTTCTCGATCTTTCTATTGGGTTTTAGCTAAAACGACGATGACACTGCACAGGCCTGCATGAGCTAAATTAGTTCTTGATGATTTTTGTATATTTATTTTTCCACTTTAATTGTAAACTTTCCTTTATAAGGATATAGTTGCTATATATTATATATTATTATTATATTATATATATATTATATATATTATATCATTATTATATTTTTATAATTCTTATATATATATTTTATATATATATTATTTTATCCTATATATTTATTATTATATATTATAATTATTATTTATACTCTAAAATTTTCAAAACTGACGGAGTCCGTAAAAACATAACAGGTCTATATTATATATATATATATTTTATACTATATATATGATCTTATATTATAATATATACTAGTTACATTATTATATATTATTATATAATTTATGTATAATTATTTTATAATATTTCTCATATTTTTTTTCTTATTATATTATAATATTTCTTTATCTATAATCATACTATACTTATATTAACTATAAGGCAATTATATTTTACTCTGGTGGGTGGTCCTATTACACTTGATTGAGCTGGTAGCTGGTGTGTCTGGTGAACTTGCACTGCGCTTACCTGTGACCCTCCAGATCTTAAACGAATTGCATATGTCTGCTTTTCGCGCCCTGTTTCCCCGTCGGTGATGCTCCCGTTCATGCCGCTAGCAAATATTACCGTGCCTTCGACGTTGCGCGCCGTGCGGGTCCTTGCATGGCTCTAGGGGCGGCTGCTGTCTTTACGCTACTACTATTATCCTGTATTCATATTTAATATTTATTTTATTTGGTATATCTTTTGCGGTATTACATTAGGTTATTAGTAGAATGGTGTATCGGTTAATTATATATATGTTATGCCTTAGCGCCCTATACCGTACTGTTAAAGGACTCTCTTATTGCCTGACCTCAGCTTGTCAATTTGAGCGGTAATTATATACTCTCGAGTGGTTAGTGCCGACATTTGAGTGTTAGTATGTGCTTATTCGTACCGGTTATTACTTTTTACTCCGGGAACCACTTTCCTATACACCCATTGATTGCTGGTTCCCCCTATGTATTCCGGAGCCCCTATTCCGCCGCCGACGCTTTCCCGACTATGGATATTCGAGATGCTAGGACGCACCTGATGTTCCGAGGGTGAAACCGGTTTTTGTGACCATAATCATTTGAACATGTTCTAATCCCCGGCGGTTGAGGTGACATCTATCGATCACGTGTTAACAGCACGACTTATCCGTTTCAGGCAGAAAGTCTTGCGAAATTTGTTCCACTGACCTGCCTGTGTTAAGGTAAGGCTTTCACGGTTGTCACTGCCCTGGTTTATCCTCGAGACCTCAAATTTAACCCTAATGTTATACTAGAGTGTAACCCATTCCGTGATATATATATCTTCCTCAGTAGTGGCTAGGCAACCTAGTTACTCTAGTTACCTTATACCATTTAGGTCAACTCCTTACCCGATTTTTCACTACGTTACATATCGCTGAGTGAGCTCTACGCCTCACTATATGTGCCTTACATATACATCACTGGTCCGTACCACCCTTACTTCGTACCTCATATCACTTATACTTCTCTGAGCCCCTGGGTGTTGACTACTATGGCGAGGGCTTTCCCCTCCTTGCCTGTGGGGGTTCTCCATTTCCGCCAATCAACATGTGCTTGTTGTGGAAGTTATCGTGCACATCTTGCGTCTCTGGCCCCTCTTATGCCTTACTTCGGTGACTATACAAATCACCTCTTCTGCTCACAAGACAGTAATGAAAAGATTTCTCGCTTTCATCTGATAGCGGACTTTGTCTCAGAGTTCATCAATAAGCCGCTTAAGCATAATACTTTATTAGAGAGGACACTATATACTCACCTTCAGCCTCACCACGCTACTCTTTGACGAAGCTCACATACTGAGATTGGTCCCTATATACTATACGTGCTGCATCTAGTTGTAATTAGTTAGCTCTATACCGGTAACCATAGCATGATTTGATAATTATTATTTATTTCCCTCCTATAATACCTGTATCCACACTTGCCTTCATTGAGTCGTGTTGCGCCCTCTATTATTCTAGAGAGTAGTCCTTTTTTATATATATAATAGCACATGAGCCATGCGCCATCGCAGTCCCCTGCACGCGTCAGCCATTGAGTTTGCGGGCGTAGAGAGCCATGAGAGAGCGCAGCCACATTTCAGTATATGGCCACAAAGGGAACCCCTGTTAATACTTTTGCCACTGAGCACCTCTATGTGCCTATTGACACTCCTATGTTTGAGGTGTATTACGTTATTCCTTCGTCGGTTTTTATATTACCCTTTTACCTTGAGTTTATTCTTACTGAAGTTTGCTATAGGTAGCCGTGCCTACCTTGTTATTTATAAATATTAGCGGGCGTATGCTAATCGTTAGGTTACTTTATTCTTATCTATACTCATCGATGACTGAGCTACTTAGTATATATATGTAAACGCCATTACATTAGTTCTGTACATTTAATTAAAAACAAGGGGAGTCACACTAGACAAACAAAATTAGAAATCGGGAATTGTCTGGTACACCTCTGTCTGCGCACTCTTGAGAAATTATTTCTCTCTATCTGAGTGTGTTCATCTTTTCTTATTTTTTTTGGAGAGTTCACTACACCGTATCTTCCACTCACAAGTAAATAAAAAAGCATCAATCGTAATAATGAGTTTCAATCTATACGGCCATTGGTATATGCCACCCGCTTCACTACGTCCTAATACGGATCTTACTTTAAAATTCACTTATCAATACACCTAAATATCAAGATTTAATACTCGACCTGCCGGGCACGCGATCCGGACTCGCACCGCGTTAAGTTCTGTTACCCACGGTCTCGGTCTGCACTCTCTCCCGGGTTGCTTCTTCATTTTGGTCGCTCGAGTCTGTTTCACATTCCTTGGTTGTAGGGAGAGAACGCTTCTATGGACGTATGCGCGGTCTGCCTGTATCGCGTGCCGGGGCATGCTCAGCCTCCTGACTGTGCGATCTGCTACCGCTCAGCCTGCGTCTTTCATTGTCTCTCTTAACTATTTTTGATTAAAATCCTCATTAGGTAAACTGACGTCAGATTGGTGAGAGACTATATATAACGGAGTACAGGTGGCCCTGTTTCTTACCAAAATCGACTTTATGAAACCACAAACTTAATTTAAAATAAATAAAAATCTTTTTCTAATTTTTCCCTTCGGATCATAAAATCATTTATTTCTTAACACGTTTTTAACCTTTAACTTTACAAGTTTAAAATTTTTTTTATGCTCCCTGATTGAATAAAATGGATTCACTCACTAGTATCATTTATTTATGTACTATATATATATACTATATCTTATAGTATACATATACTATCATACTGTTCATAATACTTACTTAATATTATTATTTATATATATTATTTATCTATATATATTTCTTATATATATATTCTATATTTTATTCTATATATATATATTATATATCATATTATATTATATTAATAGTATATATCTTTATTATTATATATATCTTTATATATATATATATATATGGTTGAAAGTCTAGAACGTATGTCGCACAACAACGAAATTAAGTAATGAACTAAATATTTTGAGAAATTTAATTTTTTAGCATTTTACTTCTTTGTATAATTAGACAGAAAAAAAAGAACAATTAATATTTCAGAAAAATGAGATTCATTTTAAATATACAGTATATATATAATATATATATAATTATATATATCATATATATATTATTATATATATATATATATATATATATATATATATAATATATATCTATATATATTATAATATATAATATAATATATATAACATAATATCATATATTATATATAATATATACCTATCATATTATATATATATATAATAGTAGTATATATACTATATATATAATTAAATATAATTATATAATAATAATATATATAATATATATATATATATAATATATATAAATATATATATATATATATATATATATAATATATATATATATATATATATATTATATATATATATATAATATATATATATATATATATAATATATATATATAATATATATATATATATATTATCAGGATATATATATATATATATATATATATAGTGATATATGGAATAAAAAAAAAAATATCATCGATCCATATCTCAAAAACTACAATAGCTACAGGGAAAAGGAACACATTGTTGGAATCCTGGCAAAATTTGATTGCGGAAACTAAAAAAAAAAAAAAAAAAAAAAAAAAAAAAAAAAAAAAAAAAAAAAAATCTTAAAAACTACAATAGCTACCGCGAAAGGAATACTTTTGGAATCCTTGTAAAATTTTAGTTAGAAAAATGTAAAAAAAAAAAAATAATAAATAAATAAAATAAATATTGGCTATTTTTTTTTTAGGAGCAGGGGACATAATATATATATATATATATATATATATATATATATATATAATATATATATATATATATATAATATATATATATTTCATAAAATTCAATAATCTTATTTCTATAAAATATATTTTTTTATTTTTGTATAAGGTTTCTACCATTTTCAGCAATTGTTAGGTGGTACTTCCGAGTCCGACGATAGGGAACCATAGGGGGTCGTTTTCCATATCCTTGGGATGGGGCGGTAGGAGCTCTCGCGCACTCCCAACAATAACAAAGAGCGGGAAGTGTTTCCGGAGACCCTCTCCTCGTGATAGGGGGGGAATTAGTGGCCTAACCCCCGTTGTATGATTTCCCCGTTATAGGCCGAGCAGTACCGGTACTTCCATAGCGCTGCCTATTTCTGTTTGTCGTGTATCTACCCCCCTTGGGGCTTTGGCTCGTATTTCCTTTACTAGTGTACCAAAACAACATAAAAACGACTAAAAGAAATTTCTTAATTCACGTGGAGATGGCTTCTATTATATCTCTTATACTGATGCTCAACCCAATACAATATGTGTCCCTCTCTAAATTAGGTCTTCACTACATTCCTTATTATTTTCACCTCACTTTATATCTCAAACTATTATTTCTCACTTTGGAACAACTTAACTTCTCGCCACGTTTTTTTTTTCTCCTCTTTTTTCTACATCTCCTTCCCTCATAACATATTTTTGGAGCCCCAGTGCATTCACGAGATAACTTGTATTCCTTCCTTTCTGCTGTAGCTAATCTGTAGTTTTTGAAGATTTTCTTTTGTCTCTTTCTTTCTTCTATTCTTTATTTCTTAACTTCTTTTTTATTATTTTATTCTATCTTATATACATTGGATCTGAGCTTTCCACTCGCCCGTCATTGCCCCTCTCTCGCGCATAACGAGGTGAGTTGCCCTTATTACCATTGTAGTTATTGTTACCCTTTCTTGAGAGTTATGTATGCCAGTGCGTGGGCATCAATATGTCTCCACACGACGCTAACCTTCTCCCACGGTCGCCGTGAACACTTCTCAGCTCTCATTATAGTCCCGTTCATTTTAGAGAGAGGAGACCATGAATTGGCCCATAGCGCGGAGAGCAAGGTTTTGAGCTCTGAAACTCTTGAATATTTGTCGGGACATACACCAGACATGGGGTGACTGTCGGTTCTGATTGTACACTACGTTACACTTTCAGCATTCAAAAATTTATAATGAAAAAATTTTTTTTCCAACATATTAACTTGTTTATCAAATATCGATCTCAATGCTTTCACGAAGTCGGTTCGGGTATGTGTCCGGAGCCGAGCGAGTTCTAGACACTTTTACCCTCCTCGGTCGTGAGGGGGTATAATATAACTATCGTTACCTTATATACCTACTGTGTTATCCCCTAGGCGGCGGCGGCCCTACTCCTGTATATGGATAGATTTATACCCCTCATTGGGTTTTACCTTATTACGTCTACCATATATCCTATCCTACTATTTTACTACCTGCGTGAGCGTATGTCCATACTACGTACAACGGTCTCGTATCTAACCTTGCCCATCCTCTCTAAAGTATATAGCTGCACTGTAATTGTTTATGTTCAGTGAATATCATCTCATATATATTCAAGTATATACCTATTAATATTCTACTACCCCTACCCCCCTCATTCCATCCATGCCGTGGCGTACTTATATAACCTATATCTACGGTACTTATACATCATATATTACCTTATTCACTATTCTTACTATTCTTATAATATATATATTATCTTTTATATCATTATATCTATTATTACTTAATACTATTTTCTTACTTACATATATATCTATATTATCTATATATATCTTCTCATCTCTGTTAGTCTTCTCACCACAAAGTTTCTCTTCATATTCTATTCTCTCTAATCTAGTCTATCTATTCTATTCTCCACTTTATTACTCTTGGTATAATTTATAATTATTTCTTTTTTTAATTATTTTGCTCAAGTAACATGATGGCAAAATTCAATTATTTCACCTATTATGGACCATTATCTCGGTAGTCAGATTATGTTTGAAATCACTTTTCCTTTATATACTTTTTTGTTTAAATAATGTATACATGCTTATTTCAATTTTTTTTGTTTTTATGTTTTGTTTAATGTCTTTACAAATATGAGTTTGAAATTATTATTAAGATTAAGCTCACTTCTATATCGAAAGCAGTTATTAATTTAAACTCAATGATGGTCGAAGGTCATAGACTTGGCCTTCGCAGCTTGAAATAGTAATATCATTATATCTATATATCTTAATCTATATATATCTATAATTATATCTCTATTATATACATTTAATTATTATTTTATATCTATATTATTCTCTTATATATACTTTATCTTTCTTTAATTCATGGTATACTTGACAAAATTGACTAAAGATCAATATTTATTTAATTATCAAACTATACTTCTACTTTGAACATCTTAAGTACGGTTTCGGCGTTATTCAAATGTCACATTTCTTGTCAAGTAACTCAAGTACATACAAGTATAGCTTACATATATTCATTAGAATTGTTCTCATAATCGTACAAGTTCACTATTTAGTACATTTAAGTACTCTATGTAATTTGTTCAATCAGTACAAGTACATAGTATCAAGATGATGGTATTCTCTATCAAGTACCCTTAAAGGAAAATAATATAAGTAACTTTCTGTTAATGAAAACCATTTGCATATATATATATATATATATATATATACTTATATCTTATTATTATATTATTTATAATTTACTATATATATATAACTATATATCATATATATATATTACATATTTATATATATATTATATATTATTTACTATATGTATATTTCATTATTATATTATCACTATCATAATCACTATTATTATAAAATAGATATTCGGTTCATCTAATATATATTTATATATATATTAATATTATATTTATTATATTATAAGGTATATCTTTATATATATATATCTCTTATTATATATATCAATAATTCATCAATTATCATCATCATCATCACCCACCTTCTTTCCTTTCCCCTATAGACACCGTAGGGGTAAGGTGCGTAAATACATGCATCCAAGTAACAGAAAAGTTAAGTAGTAACACATATTGAGCAGTTAAGTAATGAAAAACAGCTTCCAAATCTATAATACCGTCCCTCCTTATATCTTTTTTTTTGTATGAGAAATCTACGTACCCGCAGTCGCTTACAATAATTACTATCACCCTTAGAAGCTTCCAACTAAGAGACCTAGCGACGTAAAATACTAGATAACCCTCACTTAGATGAGTTCATCTCGTCAAATGCGGGGTTATCAATTTTCCTCTGCCACTAGAGTGAGCTACCAACACATATCCATTCTCATCTCATACATAAAACCTTACCTAATATACCTAGTCATTCACTTCATCTTTATGCACTACTTTCTCTTGCCTCTGCTAAAATACTCTACATATTTCTCTTCTTACTCTACTACAGGCCTTATCCATTTTACGGTAACTTCCCAAAATCACTTTTTAATTCTTTGGTCTCCTCAGCCGGTAGTCTCGATTATCCCACCACACATACTACTACATATATAACTAATTATAACTATTACTACGTTTAATCACAATACCCATATATATTATACTAACTTTATCTCGACTTTATTTCCTCTAGTCTTCATTTCTAACAATGACCCAAACCTATTCTATAACGTATCTATCTTCTCATTTTATAATTCTCCTATATATTGATATTATAATATTAAATCGATTAGTTTTTTATCATTACTATTTCTATCTAACTCACCCTTAAGATTGTCCATACCTGAACACATTGTATTTAGATATTCAATACCTCTTATAATATCCCGTAAACATTAAGTATACCACTAACTTATCTTATACTATTTAACACAGGTATAACAACATATAAAATTCTTTCACTTTAAGACTTCTCTCTAACTTTAGCTACTCAGACTTAGTCCCTTTAACATCCATCACAACGATTTAATTGACACTACCTAGCCACCTCCTTAATATCCATTTTCACTCACTTATTCAGCCTACTTCCCAACTACTCTCTTGCAAATATTTGAACCTATCGAACCTGCATTTTTTGCTTCCAAGTAAACATTTTTATCTTTAAACCACTTTGCCTCTCAGAGACTTTTCCAGCTGTTTCATCATGTCATCCATAACTCAATTAATATTCACACTCGAAGAACTTAATTATTCTACTCAACTAACCAATATAACTACTTATACTACTTATCCTACGTTTACTTTTTCAAAATCCTTTTATATTATTCTCTTTCTTTACATTTCACTCACTCCCTAATATTTCTTCTATTATACTTTATTATATACACTTCTTATTTATTTTGAAAATCTGCTCTACCTAATAAATCCTCTTCAATACTTCCCTCTTATATCTCTAGAATTTTACACCCTCAATATCAAATTCCAATAATCATTTCTTACTCCATATTATTTGGTTAGGAGTAAGAAATCTATCTCATCGATCTCTTATTCCATCTCTCCAATCATTTCATATACATTTTTACTATCCCTACTCAACCACTACTCTTCTCCCTATCCTATATATCCATTATTTTCTTCAATTCTTTCTATAAATACCTTACCATCCATATTAACAAATTTTGCCGCTAACAAGGAGACAATTTTTTTATATTTTTCTACCCTTGCTTCGACCTCTGTCTATTAATAACTTAATCCTTCATCATATTCCCTCAGACTACTATATTTTATATCTTTTCTCACACGCTCTTCATATAATCTCGTCCATAAATACATTTAACTTTTAGATTATCCATTACATCAGTCAATAACTTTAACCACTCTTATTTCTTAACATCTATATTACATGACTTTAACATCATTACTCTCCTGACGATTTAGTGTAGAGTATGCTTTACCCTTACATTTAAATTCCTATATATCCTTATTGTATCTGTATCCCTAGTTCATGCATAATTCCAATTCAAACCTTAAATCACATTTATTTTTTCTCCTCCCTCTTTTATCTACAATTTAATTATTGTTTCTAGGTCCATGTTAAAGATTGTGATCCTTTTATCACCGCATGTTATACTATCTATTTTCATACTTATCTTTCTCTATATTATCCATTTTTACTTTAAATTTTGTACCTTGTGTTAACTTTATCATCATCAATTACAGTTTATTACCTTTTTTTGTGCATAAGTCGGTCAAACGTACAGACATGCCGTCGTATGTTGACTGCCACGAGATCCTTTTGAGCTCAAAAAATATGAGCTGAAGCAACTGATTATCTATCTAGATGGTACTATACAGCTATCATATAATACCACTATAATAACATCGGTCATAAGTTTACAGTGTATCTCTATGATAGAGTTTATCGAGTTAGGTCCCTACCTTCCCTTTTATAATTATAGTGTGTCTTATTCTATTTTTGTCTAACTCTACTCACACTTCTCAATTCTACCTCGAGAGTGAGTAAAAACATAACTAATATCTCAATCTATGCTACGCTATAACAAACAACGGTTTTAGTAATTATACGCTAACATTTAAACCAGAGTTCTCAATATCATGACCTATTATTGCTCTTTTATAACTTTATATAGGATATTTGACCGACAAAAGTTTTAATATATTCTTATTTCAATTTCTCGTCATTTATTTATATAATAATCAGAGTTAATTACTAGACACTTCTATATCTCGACGTAGCGCAGCTTACAACATCTGTGTATTCATCAGGTTTAATATTATAATATTATATTAGCATAGAAGACATACTCTGGAATTTGTTGCCTTGAATAACTAACGTTGTTTTATTTTCCTGATAAGGAACATTGTATAGTTTATCTCGCACGTTTAGGTGGTTCAAAAAGCTTTACTTGAATTATGTAAAATTGAATGTACATACATAAAGTTCTAATATGTTGAATAATCTATTGTAACTAGTGATTATGCAGATGCAGATATAAGTATTATTTATATATTGAGATAATATTATTAAAATAGTTCCTCTCGTAGAAAATGTATTGTAAATATTTGAACACGTCTCCCTAAGTGATTTATATTTATGTATATGAGAGTTATCCTTATTAACATGGGGAAGAGTTCCATCAGTATTACGTATAATCTTTCCGACAGGTAATAGATTGAGAACGTGGCTGAATGGATTCTATTTCTAAGATATATATTATTTTACCAATAATACTTACTTTAGTACCTATTTCAGTTTTATTATATTTCTATGAATATATTTATTATGATTTCTTTTTTGTTGGAGGTTGAATAATCTATATCATTTGGGAAAATATTTTTTAAAATTTTAAAGATAAATTTCTCATCTTTTCTCTCCCTTTACCGTTCTATGTCTCATACTAAGTTAATATATTTATATACAATGCTGCGGTGTTCTGCCTGATTTCACTCCTATACATAGGATAAGTACCAAATACTGTAAAACGATTTCTTTTTCCAATACGTCATTGATGTATGCATAAATAGTATTTTTCTATTATTACGAATCACTCCTATAGACTACCATTTAACCATATCATTTCTCCCTTCCTATTTTACATTTGTCTATTTATATTTGCTTCATTTTTTTTTTTTATCTTCCATTTTCTAAGGATAAAAGATCACCATATTAAATCATTGATTTAACTAATTTGACGGGAGATTTACTTATTTTTGGATGAAACTTGTATCTTACCCTGATCTGTAGAGTTCTGTTTAGATTCATCTTAAACTTTTTCCATACCTATTTTAAATACCTACGCTTTATATATGTAAAAATCGAAGCTTTGTCAGTCTTAATTAAGTTACTGTATACGCAGATTTTGCTTTAAATCAATCGAACTCTTTACCATCATTCATACTTATATTAAATAAATACATTTTAATTATATCAATATAGGTTTATTTATTGCAATCATTTTATATTTATTATTTAACTTTATATATACTTTAATTTTTAGTTTTCGTATAAACTACTTATTGATCTTAAATTATTTCATTATATATTTGTATAAGCCTTGAAATAACATGGGAAGTAACAGGATTTCTCTTTATACTCAAGAAACTCTCTAGTACGGTCTTCTATATTATACCATAATTAAAAAATGTTCAAATTCTATTTATCATCTTTGCTTTTTATTCTTACTCACTAATTATTAAATTTATTTATATTTTTTATTAAATTTCTTTATTATTTTTATATACTTTATATATTATATATATCTTATATTACTATATGTTAATTTATATATTCATCTTTCTATATTATATATATATCTTCTCTTCATATTATTTATCATTATTTATATATCATAATTCAAAAATAATTCTAAATATAATGTTCTTTATATCATATACACTTTAATTTATATTTATTATTTATTATTATTATATATTTAATTATTTCTTATTGCACATCAATCTGACTTTTTTTTCTAATATCATTTTTTACTGTTCTAATATACTTGATTGTATATTTTCCTTTTCCCATCCAATGATTATTCCTCTAATTATTTTATCTATTTTATGTCTTTTTATGATTTCAATATATGTATAACGTAAAATTACAAATAATCATTATTTATCTAGTCAATTTTTAATTAAATGTGCCAAATGAATTACTTGCAATTCAATATTTCCCAAATATTTCAAGTACTAAGAGGTAGTACAAGTCATCAAAGTTAGCAGTACTCATCAGACATTGGGATTGTTATGATAACTGCCATAGTTTCAATGTAAACATAATTACTATCATGTATCTTCTATTTCCTAACAAAATGTTATCATTTAAGTCCATAAATATACAAAGTAATCAATACACGTGAAATATTCATAACCTACAAGTTCCTTAGATATTTTATATTATATATTTATTTTTATTTTTTTTTTGTTTTATTTATAAGGTAGGTGTAACACCTATCATTTCCCTATATATTTGCTCTTTGATTGATCTTAACTTACAACGCTACTGGTTACGTATACCACCACCTAGTTAAGTAGATACCTCCATACCACCTCTTTCTGACCTCAATTCCCTAAAGTTACTAATTCTAACGTTTCCTATAGCCTAACTTATTTCTTAATTTTGACCCGTTCTTTTCACCTTATATACTTGCAACTTTATTTTATCCATCACAATATTTTATTATTTATGTCATACTTTTTATTTCCCACCCACACATTTCTACGAGGTAATACTATAAACACCTACTCTTTTTCAATCCTATGATCAGTCTCTTTCGCCTGTCATTTTAATTCTGTTATGATTTCCAATCATTCATTGAATTCACTATCTTCACTTTTTATGGGACCTACTTTAACGTTTTTATCAGTTATTCAGTATTTTATTTACCCACACTTTTCCGGTCACTACTTTTACTAGCCTTCACCTTGTTTTCCCCCCAATGTTATGTCGTAACGACCCACCGCCTAACCTTTACCCTATTTCGCCCTTCTTTTTTTTATATTTTTTCCGCAATATTATTCTACTATCGCCTATAATTTTGTTATTTGTTGTTCCTTCTAGCTCCTAGACGTGCAGAATGTGTCCACTTGTAATAACGAGAACAAATTTTACACGATCTTGTCCTTATGTGTACTTCAATAAACTGTGACTATTGCTCTGCGCATTTATATACTCGCATATTGCAAAAATTAGTCACGTTTGAATTCGTCTTAATTTCTTTTGCCACGTAATCTTGGTCTTACCTCACTCCTACTACTAACTACTACTAATAATTGAGTTTGTTTTAAGAGAGAGAGATACACATCACTCAATAAGTATAATAACCATTATAATAAATCTATATAATCGAATCAAGATATCATTAGTTCACCTTAATGACATGATCCTAGTTTCAACTATAAAGTGCTCATATCTGAGCGCAGTCCTGCTATATAAGTGACAAGCTGTAGGTTATTTAATAACTTTCTATCCGGCCCAACCATATTCTTCCTCCATATGTCTCTATATCTCTTGCTTTGTATTTAATTGACTTATATTCTGAGAACTTTTATACATTATGTCTATCCCTATAAATCTCTCTTCTTTTTAACCTAATCACAGCCTACCCACATCGCCCCATACACGTGGTGAGTAAAATAACCGCCCAATCTATTAATTAATCGGTTAGCTAAGTTAGCTTTTTGCATAATTAACTAAGCTTTTTCTTATCCATATATACGATGAATTCAGAAATGCAATCTAAACAAAACTGATGACTATTTTAATTATTTTTTGTAGCAGTTATATAAGTTTTATATAAACTTTACATACACTGAAAAATAAACAAAAATTTTAAAAATAATACAACAGTTTAAATAAAACATACTATCACCAAGATAAGTAACCCTTTGATTTTTACTCACACCCATCCAATAACTCTTATATAATCACCATCACCACTTCTGAGAGAGTCATTTCTTGAAGTCGTGACAAAAGTGCGGCCCGCGGCAGTCTCCCCCGTGACTACTCTAAATATAGGTTATAAGACATTATGTTAGTGTCGCTGGGTTCATTTAACTTGTATTTTCTTAATTGATTGAGCTAACGTATCTGTTTCATTTTTTAATTTTGATTGTTAATTACTCTACTTTTGTTGCTACATTTCATTCATTTTACTTATTTTAATGACTAATTGTATCAAAAATGCACTGTTGAAAATAACTATTAATAGAAGAAAATTGATACTAGCAATTTTCCTTAGCTATTAATAAGTAGTTACACAATATTAAATTTTAGCAATTAAAATTTATTTTTTTATTATTTTTATATTATTTTATTATTATTTTTATTATTATTATTATATTATTATATTTATTATTAATTTATTTTAATTATTATTTATTTTATTTTTTTTTATTTAAATATATATTTATATATTAAAATTAATATTTAATTTTAATTTATTTTATTACTTTCTTATTACTTATCTGTTATTAGTTAATTCTATTATTATTACTTTAATACATAATAATCTTGAGTATTGATTTAATTATCCGAATGTTTTAAGTTTTATCCCTGACTCTGAGTTATGTGATTTTTATCATATTTTCCATGCAGTCTAAAGTTGTCACTCATTACAATTTAAATACTTAAGATGCCCGTATCGTTATTTTCCGTGAGCATTTATCTTGAACCTCTCGCGGACTTCTTTAAGAGCACGGTTTATTTTCTCTGTACACAAATTCTATATATAGATTTTACTTCATTTATTGAGATTTATGTGTCAGAACGTCACAACTCTTGGAGTTTACTTGTAAAAAATGTTCTCTCTCTCCCTCTCAAAGCTCTGTTCTCTCCTCTCTCCTCGTGTCTCTCTCTCTCGCACACCGTTCTCTCGTCTTCCTTCTCCTCTCGTCTCTCTTCTCTCTCTCTCTCTTTCCGATCTCCCTCTCTCCATACTCTCTCTCTCAATCTCGTGTTTTTATTCTTTGTTTCTCTGCTCTGCTCTCTCTCTTCTCCTCTCTTCTTCTCTCTCTCTCATCCTCCTCTCTCTCTCTCTCGTCTCTTCCTCTCTCTCTCTCTCTCTCTCACTATATTTTATTCTTACTCTCTCCCTCTCTCTCTCTATATAATATATATATATAATATATATATTATATATAATATATCTTAATATCTATTTTTATATAATTTACATTATTATTATTAATATATAATAATAATATTATACATATAGGTATTATATATATATATATATATATATTATATGTATATAATTTATTATATATATAGATATATATATATATATACCAAAGTCTGGACTTGTACATATTTCTCCACTTCCAATCAACTTAACTTTCAAATGTCGCCTATCGGGGCATGTCACTCTTTAAGTTTTAACTAATTTATTCATTACTTATTATTATTAATATTATTATTAGTTATTATTATATTATTATTATATGTATATATATATATATATATATATATATATATTTATAATATATATATATATATATAAATATCTATTATATCTTTTTATTTACTTTTATATTATTATATACAATATATATATTACTTTTATATATTCATATTTATCTTATACTCTTTACATTTATTACTTCTTCTAGAATAGCTGTGAACGCGCCTTATTATTATGAGCAATTTTTTTATGGAGTCGCGCTCTGATGTCCGGGCCTATGCGCCTATGCCGGCCGGACGCTAGTGCGCTTAGCGCCTAACTGCGCCTATATTTTTGGTCCACATCAAATGCGCCTAGCTGTCCGTATTTCCAGCCGGCCTTATGCGCCCTTCTGCGCACCCTATCGTACTTTTCTCGCACGGCTGTGATGAAGAATACGTTATCGCATATAATTTATATATTAGCAAATAAGCTAAAACTTTTAGTGCGATATGAAGGTAAAATCATGTCTTTAATATATAAAGCGAATATCTTAAGAAAATAAACACATTTATTAATCTATTTGTTAATTAATAACATAATCGTAAGTTCTATAATAATTACTACAGTCCGTCTGCTTTACCACCCTCCTAGTCCTTTGTGGTCCATGTTTATTTAACCTTCCAGGAGTATTCAAGCACCGAGCGTCTTGAATATGAAAGTTATATTGAAAATTTTTTCAGAGCCCATATTTGCCAATCCTTCTAATATTGTAAGTTAAGAACTACTTGATACTAGATTAATATTATATAGTAAGCGTTATAAGATAGTACAGGGAGTGAAGTACTGCGCGGGGGGGGAGGGGGTACGCAGGTATAGCGGTATAGAGTTGCCTAGTAAGTTTAGAGACTATACGTTCTATGATATCATCTATAGGTACTACTTATGGATCCATTTGCTCATTATCGGCCGATTATATATTCATATCATTATATATAGCCGTTATTATTACGTAGTTATATGACATATTTATACTCCCTCACGACAAGAATATCTTATACAAAATATTATACTTGTAATGATAATATATAGCATTCACTACCTTTATATAATTATATACGCCCTTAATTATTTATGCCTTTATTTCTTTTATTACTATCTTCACTTTTTATTTTTTATTTCCTTATTTCTTTTATACTTTTTTTTTATTATACTTATAATTATGTTATTTTATATTATTCTTTATTTTTTACATTATATTTATATTTATTTTTATAAACTCGTTATATATACGCATAGTATTCATGAGTTTTAATTAAATTATCACTAGTGTTGTTAAGTATTATACTTTATGATATTTTTAGTAAATAATATATGAGCTACTCTTGTAACTTTATTTGGTGAGTTATATCATCTATATATATATTTATACTATATATATATTTACCTTTTTATTTTATATATATTATTTATTTATATATGGTATTAGTATTTATGGTTATATACCTACTTATATCTTAGTTATTATCATTAATCTATATATTATATATCGTATTATCATTCATTATTTGTCTAGTATTATTACATATCATCTTATCTTTCATATTTATATAATATTTGGGCGTCGTCGTGCTTGTTGATGGCGGCAGGGGTTGTGCTGCATGTGGCTTACGAACCCTGGGCCTTGTAAAGAGGTGTGCAGGTGGCTTACTAGCTTAACGAAGAAATCAATTAAAAATATAGATAACTATAAAAAAAAAAATAATACTAATAATTTAATAATAATATTAATAATAATTAATAATAATAAATAATTTAATTCATCATAACCGTCTTATATTATATTTTAATCATATTTCATTCATATCAATTTTAATTTTTATAATATAATTAATCTATGCGTATTTTAGTTTCAGTTTTTTAGGCCTCTTAATAAATCTTCGCTTCGGAATTCTGGAAGTACCACATATAAACGTCTGCTACTAACACCGCCTTGATTTCACCCTTCGCTATTCATACTTTCGTGAGGGTTCCGAAGATATCCCCTCTTCTAGAATTCAACCTAGCGACTTTTGTTAAAACTCTCGGTAATCTATTCTATGTTTTATTAATCTTTATCATACCTATTAGAATCATATACATTTAAGTTTCATTACTGATATATCTCAAATACCGTATCTCTTTCGAGAAATCGGCCAGGCGATACGTCCCATTATCTCTATATCACTATTTATTATTATCTTAATAATTATTATTATTTTTTATTATAATATAATATATATATATATATATTATATATTATAATATATATATATATATATATATTATATTATATATATACTATATATATATAATATATATATATATTATATATATATAATATATAAGTTTCACTGGTTTTTAAGATCGTACAAGTTTGCCAGCTTCTACAGTTCTGAAACTTTTAAGGGGTAAAAAAAGAAATGGCTTTTGTTCCGTTCATAGGCGCGGCTATAGCGCAAGGAGTGGCTGTGCGCCTTTGCTTAGTCCGCCTTTTTAAAAATTGTTGCGCCTATGCGCCTTTGCGCCACGAATTGATAGTCGCGCCTAGGCGCAGTAAGGCGCATAAGGGCAAACTCGTGGCGCAACGCCCTAGCTTCTGATATATATATATATTATATATACTATATATAGTATATATACTTATATATAGTATATAATATATATATATATACGTTATATCATATATATATATATATAATATATATATATATATATCGGAATAATTTATTTATAGAAGGTGTGAATGGATTAAACTTTCCTCTTATCTAAATAAATCATAGACTTGACCGTAGGGCATAATTGTAATCCGGAAAACCTTCGATAATGTTATTAATAATTCATGCAACTGAAGCCCGGTTGATACCCAGGTACTTACATAGTCCAACGAAACTCATTTTTACCGGCACTATTCGGCCATCTTCCCGACTACCAGGAGAGAATGGGTACCCCCGCCCATTGCCTTTCTCTTTAAGAAAGTATGAATGAATGATGAATAAGGTCAGGGATCAAAGTGCCATGGGCATCCAGGGTCAAATTGGTGATTTTTTTTTATTATTATTATTTTTTTGGACATCACGCTTACCTTGTAAGTTGTAGATGGTAAAATAGGTTTTTATATAATTACGCAAGACGTTACTTTATTTATGTATTAACAAATGTTTTAATGTAATCACTATTTTACACAAATACCCACATATGCGCACACACGTATATATATATATATATATATATATATATATATATATATATATATAATATATATATTATATATCTAATCAAGCTTATATAAATATAAATAAATCTCTATATAGAGACTTATATATATATATATATAATATCGTATATGTAGAATATATTTATATAAAAATATATATATATAATATATATATATTAAATTTTTTGTAAAAATATATATATATATATATATATATATATATATATATATATATATATATATATATATATATATATATATATATATATATATAGATCTATAACATATATATATATATATATATATATATATATATATATATATATATATTGATAGGTTACGTTAGGTTATCCTTTTTTTTCTACCGACGTATTAAAGAAATATATTAAAATTAAAATTTTTTTGTAAAAAGGTTATATATATTATATAATTATATATTATATATATATATATATAATATATATATATATATATATATATATATATATATATATATATATATATATAAATATACTAGAGAGAGAGAGAGAGAGAGAGAGAGAGAGAGGAGAGGGGGAACCCCTACCCATCTGCATGCATTGTAGTAGCTCCAAACGTTAAATTATTATTTATATGGATCAGTTCCAGCAAAAACAAAAAAAGTTAAATGTTAAAATATTGTTTACCACTTTTAAATTAAACTATTACGACATCTTTTCCCTTACCAATATCTAAGAAAAAAAATAATGAAAAAAAAATCAATTGAAAAAGGTCATATATATATAATATATATATATAGTATATATATATATATAAATATATATATATATAAATATATATATATAATAATATGATATAATATATATTAGTATAATTATTATGTGTTAATTTTTGTATATTTATATTGTGTTAGGTTGAGGTATATAAGTTATTGTAGTGTATGTACAGGAGGTTATTATTTTTGTAGTGGGTTGTGTTTGTGTATGTGAGTATAGTTTATGTTGGTTCGTGTATGAGGTGGTGTATTAGTGATTTATGGGTTGATTGTTTGGTTGGTAGGTATTTAAGTAGTTTAGTGGTTGGTATATTATGTTATGTGTATATTGTATTGGTAGGGTGATTGTTATGTTGGGTGAGTAGTGTTATTTATTTTAGTTGTGGTTTTGTGTATTGTAGGTTATGGTGTATGTGAGTTTAGTTGGTGTTGTTTTATGATGGTGTAGTTAGGTAGTGTGATGGTGGGTTGGTGTATTGGTATTTAGTAGTGTGTTTATTGTAGTTGAGGGTGTGTATTTTTATAGTGATTATAGTTGGATTATGGTTTAGGTGAGGTTATGGTAGTTATATAGGGTGTTATATTAGTTATTGTAGTGTATGATAGGTGTATTTATTACATATGGTTAGGTAGTTTGTGGTAGTATGATGATGTAGAGGTGTGGTATTATATTATTGTTTGTGATTGTTGTGTGGGGATTTAGTATGATGGTATTGGGTTTAGTGGTTATTGTGTGTGTGATTATGTGTTTATGGTGTTGGATGTATTGTTTGTGAGGGGGGTTATTGGTGTAGTATTGTTGAGGTGAGTTGAGTGATTATGGTTTTGTGTTGTGTTGTTGTGTTAGTGATTAGTGTAGGTATGTGATGATGAGTGTTATGTGATTATGTTATGTGTAGTTGGTTGTGTTGTGGTTGTTTTGTGGTGGGGTGTATAGGTAGGGTGTTTTAGTTGATTGGATATTGGGGTGAGTGTTTGGTGTAGTAGTATTTGGGTGGTGTTTAGTATGTTTGTATTAGTGGTGTATGTATGTGTGTTTATTTGTGTTTGTGTGTTTCTGATTGATGTTGAGTTAAAGGTCTGTGGCTTAGAGATATGTGGGTGTTATGGGTGTTGAGCGTGACAGTGAGTAGGAGACCTTCTAAATAGATGATTTATTAGTGGTGTGAGTTTAGTTGTTGAATGGGGTGTGTGTTTTGTTTATGGGTGGTTGAGAGTTTGTGGAGGGATGGGGGAGAGGGTGGGGGTGGTGTGTGTAGAAGTTGAGGAGGGAGAGAGATGGAGTGGGAGAGTGTAGGATGAGAGAGAGATGAGTGGAGAGAATAGAAAGAAGAAGATTAAGTTTAATGTGTTGTATTGGTGTTATGAGAGAATGCAAGTCTTTCTCTTCTTCACAGAGGTTATCAATTCGATGATTAATGTGTTTAGAAAATATTGAGGATAATTATATTGATGTATGATTTGTGGGGTGTTGTTTGGTTTTTGGTTGTGTTTTAGTTTTTGTATTTATATTTGTTATTGTGGTTGTTATTGTATTTATTAGTATGTAGGTTATGTTTTGAGGTGAGGGTAGGTTAGTATAGTATGATGTTAGTGGTTTAGTGTTGGTTGTATTATTGTTAGTTGAGTGGTGGTGTATGTTTGTGGGTTTGGTGTTTGAGTTGAGGTAGTATTTTTATTGTGAGTAGTGATATGTGTGTAGTTAGTTGGTTGGGGTAGTTGTGAGGTGGTTGTGGTGTGTTGGTTAGTTTATGGTTGATTTTTGGTTGGTGGGTGTTGTATTTATTGATGGTGTGAGTATTATTGTTTGAGTAGTAGTTGAGTTTTGTAGGTGTATGTGTTGCTGTGTTTTTTAGTATTTTAAAGCAGTACAGGTACGTATATATATATATATATATATATATACGGCGTAGCAGAATTTTTTCGGGGGTTAGAGATTAAGAATGATATATAGTATATATTACTATTATATATATATATATATATATATATATAATATATATATTAATATATATATATATAATTAGTATATATAATATCTATATATATATAATTTATAGATATATATATATATATATATATATATATATATATATTATATATATATATATATAATACATTTATTTATATATTTTTACTATACACATATATATGATAGATATATATATATATATATATATATATTAATATATATGGTTATGTAATGTGAACATTATGATAAGGGAAATAAAATAACATTTTATTTTCTTAATAAACATTCGGAAATATTATCATGCTTATTATTGATTATTAAGTACTATTAATATTACTAATTATTATAATAATTATAATTATAATTATTATTATTATCATTATTATTATTATTATTATTATTATTATTATTATTATTATTTATTTACTATTATTATTATTATTATTATTATTATTATTATTATTATAATTATTATTATTATTATTATTATTATTATTATTATTATTATTATTATTATTATTATTATTATTATTATTAATTATTATTATTATTATTAATTATTAATTATTATTATTATTATTATTATTATTATTATTATTATTATTATTATTACTATATTATTACTATATTGCCATTTACAAGTAAACTCAAAACAGCTGCATAAATAAGTACTAATAATATTACTATTATTATTATAATAATTATAATTATAATTATTATTATGTATTATTATTATTATTATTATTATTATTATTATTATAATTATTATTATTTTATTATTATTACTGGTATGTCGTCATATTTTTATTATTATTATTATTATTATTATTATTATTATTATTATTATTATTATTATTATTATTATTATTATTATTATTATTATTATTATTATTATTATTATTATTATTATTATTATTATTATATTATTATTATTATTATTATATTAATTATTATTATTATTATTATTATTTTAATATTATTATTATTATTATAAAAATTACTATTATTATTATTAGGAGGAGAGAATCAGGTTATATTTCTTACCTTATACTTAGTGATATACCAAGTCTTGGATTCGGATCCGTGGACTCGATCAGTTTTTGAGGACTGAGACTTAGCTAAAATTTAGCCGAGTCATGGTCGAGTCCATCTATAAGTCCGATGTGCCTGAAACCTTTTCACAAATTATTTTCTTGCAATTTTTTTTGCAGTGTCTTTGCATTCTTTTATAAATTCCACTACACAAATAGGTGTATAGTATGAAAGGAGATCAACTTAATTAACTTTGCTAAGTGTATCAAAGTGTAAAAGATTAGGTTAGGTTAGGTTAGGTTAGGTTAGGTTGGGTTGGGTTGGGTTAGGTTAGGTTAACAAATTTTTTTTAATAATTTATAGTCAATAAATTAATTAGAACAAATTAACGTTTTCAAATTCACAAAAAATTTGGTGACAAAACAGTCGTGATCGACGAATCGTTTTGTCAAATAGGCCTGTTTGATGTGATCAATATTTGTTTGTGGTTACTGTGATGCATATAATACTACCATAGTGTATTAATATAATTATTAATAATATTTGATACTACTAATAATAATAAACTTATTTATAGAATAAAGGAAAAAAAATTATTAATATAAAATAGAGTAGTTGATTGGAATTTTTCTCTAACGACCAATAACAAAACGTAAACTTAGCCTAACCTAACGTAACCTTGATCTAACCTAACCTAGCCTAACGTAACCTAACCTAACGACCTAACCTAACCTAGGTCTAACCAATTAATTTATGTTCTCGTCACCATGCTCAAGATATATATAACATACGCGGTTATATTATTATATATATAGTATATATATATATAATATTATATATATATATAATATATATATATATATAATATATATATATATATATATATATATATATTATATAGTATACTATATATATATATATATATATCAGTTCAATCTTAAATTAGGGACTGAGACTTAATAAGTTATTTGAATTATCTTTTCCCATCAGTTGGAATTTTGTATTATTAATATATTTAAATTCAGTGTTTGGACAACAGAAGAATCCTTTGTTGCAGTTCTTACTTCATGTTATGGAATCCAAATTAAATATATTTGTTTGATTTTAATTCAGTAATTAATACATAAATTGTGTCAAAAATATAAATAGTAAAAATATCTGAGGTTTTAAATAGTCTGAGGTTTTGATTTAAATATACAAGATAACTGTATATTGCATATAGTAATGATGTAATTATAGTACCATAAGATGAGTTTTATTTGAGACATTACAGGTAACCATGAAAAATATGGACTTTCTCTAAAACCTGTTGAAGTATTACAGGTATTGTATTTCTTTTTGGACGCTCTTCATAAACTGTAATAATAAGTTGAAGGGTAACAATAATTACCTGAGGCAAAGTTAAGTCTTCAGGTAATTTTTTTTTATTTACCTATGCAAGATAAGTCATTGACGTAGGAAAAAATTAAAAATTATAAACATAATATCTAATAAAAAAATCTCTTCAGATAATATTTTGACATTCTTGCACTAGCAATACATATTTACGTCCATATTAAGTTTTTTTGTTAATCTAAAAAGTTCAGCTCCTAAAAGTCCCCTTTTCTACAATGGAGAGCTCAAACAGTCAGTATTAATTCCATGGTTTTATTCGTGATCAAGGATTGTGCATTGATCATCTGGAGTCTAAAAAATCAATGCACAATCCTTGATCACAGACAAAACCATATGGGAAATAAGAATTGAGATCAAATAGGAGAATTCTGTTGTATCTATAAATCTTTTTTGGTGCGGTCGGGGAATTATATATATATATATATATATATATATATATATATATATATATATATATATATATATATATATATGATATATATTATATATATATATATATATATATATTATATATATATATATATATATATATTTTTGATTTGCTCTAGTCTAGATTCTAGCCTACAGGAAATAAAAAAATAAATCCCTATCACTGACCGCGCAATAGATTTATAAAGATCCAATAGAATTCTATCTATTCTATTATTATTATTATTATTATTATTATTATTATTATTATTTATTATTATTATTATTAATATTATGGGTTTCCTTTAAGTTTAATATATTTAACATTCACATTTGAAAACTATTGATCAAAATATAGTGCAAATGTTTTTTTTGTAGAGCCATGTATCTGTCAAGAGGACTTGTTAAAAGGCTGTATCGGGTTGAAAACACTCATCAGCTGTTTTTTTTTTCAGTGCCCGGTAGCTCAATGAAAGAGTGCTCGCCCAACAAAGCGAGAGAGACCCAGGTTCGTAATTGGTCGGCTGAGAGAATGTGAGTTGTTCTCTCCTCGGCTTTTCTTCGTTTTACTCGGATTTAAAAATGAGTACACCCCTCCCCCCTTGAATAGGGCTTTTCCCATGAGCGGCGGTGTTAAGTGTAAAAAGAAAAAAAAAACTGAAATACCTCTCATGCATGGGGATGGGGATCCTTGATACTTGATGCGGATCATTTAAAGGATATCTTGTAAAAACAACACAACTGGAATTGTTACCTAAAAAAATTAAATCGCAGGTTCGATTATTTCAATAGTAAATAAATATTAAACTTTTTAAATTCTTTATGCGAAAGTTTGAAGACTTGGATGGAAAACCAAAGATCACAATCAGATGCACCGAAAAAGAAAATAATAAAAAAAATATCATATATTATTTTGGAGAAAAAAATAACTAATTTTACTAGATTTCTAGAATAATAGATGCTAGATTATTTGTTTCATTATTAATTAATTTACTTTAATTAAAACAATATTTTATATATTTTACATAAATTCACATTTCCATTTGTGATTTATAAATTTAAATATTATTATTATTATTATTATTATTATTATTATTATTATTATTATTATTATTATTATTATTATTATTATTATTATTATTATTATTATTATTATTATTGTTATATTATTATTATTATTATTATTATTATTTATTATTCTCAAATTTAAAACTATTATTATTGTTATTATTATTATCACTTATTATTATTATTATTATTATTATTATTATTATTATTATTATTATTATTATTATTATTATTATTATTATTATTATTATTATTAATTACTTTAATTAAAACAGTATTTTATATATCTTACCTCAATTCACATTTCCCTTTGTGATTTAGAAATTTAAATATTATTATTATTATTATTATTATTATTATTATTATTATTATTATTATATTATTATTATTATTATTATATCCAAAAAGATAATTTATTATATTTTTTCTTACCAAAGGGTTCTCAATAACTTAGACTTGGGCCTGGTTTGGACTCGGGGCTCGGTACCACACTAAATAATAATAATAATAATAATAATAATAATAATAATATAATAATAAAATAATATAATAATAATAATTGCTACCTAGGATCCGGACATGGGATCGAACCACAACTCTCTACCTCGCGACTCTGAAAATGCCCGAGTTTAGGGGCGAAACCTCAGTAAATAATAAACATAATTGTAATTTTTTTTTATTTATTTAAAAAAAAATCTAAATGAAAATTAGAATAAATTATCTGGAGATTTGGAAGTAATAATAATAATAATAATAATAATAATAATAATAATAATAATAATAATAATAATAATAATAATAATAATAATAATAATAATAATTCAAGTAATTTTATTCGGTCAATATGTAATTTACAGATTTTATAATAATAATAATAATGATAATAATAATAATAATAATAATAATAATAATAATAATAATAATAATAATAATAATAATAATAATAATAATAATAATAATAATAATAATAAATAACAACAACAACAACAACAACTAATAGTTTAATAATGATATAAGATTATAATTTTTTTTAAATTAAATATAAAAAAATTTTATTTTTAATTTTTTTTTGGCATTCTATTTACACAAGTTATGTAAGAGTGACTAGATGACTAGAAATTTTTGGAATTACAAGTGAATGAAAACGTGAGAAATCCGCAGAATTATTTAAATTTTTTTAAATAATTAATTAGTGTAAAATAATTGTGAAAATAAGATAAAATGTTAAACAATAATAATAATAATAATAATAATAATAATAATAATAATAATAATAATAATAATAATAATAATAATAATAATAATAATAATAATAATAATAATAATTTTTTACAATATTACATTATATTTATAAATGATATATTTATAAAGAATTATTTATTGATAGATGATATAATTACATTAGTTTAACATGCCTACAAACACAAACACATACACACACACACACACACACACACACACACACATAATATATATATATATTATATATATATATAGTTTATCATATATATTATAAAATTTTGTTTCCCAATATAATATATATAAAGACCTTGTATATATTATATATATAACATATATACATAAATATATATATATATATATATATATATATAATCCTTTGCACACGGTATGACTGTTGCTGAGGGCATAAGTCTTAGGCGTGAAATGCAAGAAGGGATTTAATTAAATATCTTTTAAATTTCTTTAAAATAGCGTTTTAATAATCATATTAATTATACTTTTTATATATTTTTAAAATCCTTTAAATATTTATTTACATATTATAGAGTATCCTTTAGATATCTTTTATACATAGTTATTATAGTTATAGTTTTAATATCTTTTCAGATTCCTGTAAATATTTATTAAATATCTTCATTAAATATGTTTTAAATAGAATCATTTTGATATCTTTTAAATAATAATTTTAGTTGTCCTTTTAACATCTTTTAAATATTTTTAGATGAATATTAAATATTTTCTTTGAACATTCTTTAAAGATCTTCTTAACCATCGTTTAAATATCAATTAAAGATTTTAAGTATCCTTTTAATATCTTTTCAGACCATTTAAATATTTATTAAATAACCTCTTTATAAATTTCCTTTAAATACCTTTTAAAGATTTTAAGTATCCGTCTAATAATTTTTCAGGCCATTTAAATATTTATTAAATAACCTCTTTAAAAATATCCTTTATATATCTATTAAAGATTTTAAGTATCCTTTTATTACCTTTTCAGATCATTTAAATATTTATTAAATAACCTCTTCAAATATCTTTTAAAATGCTTCATAAGTAACTTTTTAAATACCTTTTAAATATCCTCTATATTTATATTAATTATCTTCTTTAAATACTTTCTAAACACCTTTTAAAATCAAAATTTTAAATACTCTTTAAATAATTATTAAATATTCTTTGTAATATCTTTAAGATAAGATTTAAAATCTTCTAAGTATCATTTGAATATTTATTAAATATCCTCTATATATCTTGTTAAAGCTTTTAAGTATCCTTTAATGTTATAAATATGCAGTAAATATCTTCTCTAAATATATTTTAAATAGCTTCTTAAGTACCTTTAAAATATTTTCTAAATATCCCTTGAATATTTTTTAAATATCCTTTTTTAAAATATCTTTTAAAGAACTTTTGAAACACCTTTTTAATATCTTTTAAATATTTATTAAATATCCTTTTTAAATATTTTTCAAAAATCATTAGTATCCTTTAAATAAGTTTAAATATCCTTTATTATTATTATTATTATTATTATTATTATTATTATTATTATTATTATTATTATTATTATTATTATTATTATTATTATTATTATTATTATTATTATTATTATTATTATTATTATTATTATTATTATTATTATTATTTATTTTTATTAATATTTAATATTGTCCTTTTATACTATTAATATTCTTGTTTAAATATCTTTTAAATACCTTTTTGAAATCTCTTTTAAATATTTATTAAATATCCTCCTTAATATTTTTAAAAAATCTTCTTAAGTATCCTTTAAATATCTTTAAATAAATCTTCTTTTAATTTTTTCTTAAATTCCCAATTCAGTGGAATTTACCAAAGATTATAAGATTAATGAGTAAATATTGTTGAATGCCAATTTCTTAAACTACATTTTGGAGCAGAAATATTGATATCACTAACTCAGTCCGCACGCGCACCCATATATATATATATATATATATATATATAATATATACAAATTTTATTTATATTAAATTAGAATTTTTAAATATATATATAATATGATATAATATATATATATATATATATATATATATATTTAAACGAGATACTACTATACTATTTTTTTACACCGACATGAATTAGGTTTTTAAGGTCTAACACTAATAAATGTGTTAAAAAGCAAATTCTGAAAATGTTGGCTTTTAAAATGTTATTTTAACTAAATTCTTAACATTTCAATTACAAACAAATTCTCTAAAATGTTATTTTAACTGTAAATTAACATTTAATTTTTTTTTTATATTTTCTCGATTTCATTTTTGTAGTGCAAATTTTGTGGCTAAATATAATTGCTTTACTTCTTGATTAGTTTTTGAAAATTTACATTTAACGGTTTTATTAACCTGAGAATATTTCTGTTAAGATAGATAATATTACCTAAATTTTATATAATAATTAGTTAACAAATATAGAAAGAATTATTTCTGGTTTGATTTACGATATTTTATAAAAATTTTTAATATGATAATTTGGTTACATCCTGAGTGACTAAAATTAGAGTCCTGTTTGTTACCCAATGAAGGGTTGGGAAAGAATTTTATATAAATATGGCTGCGGAGCAGTTAAAAAAAATTTTGCCGGCTCCGTCTCCGAACCTATATATTTTATAGTGAAAAGTTTTTTTCTCCGTCTCTGGCTCCACCCAAGAGAGGAGGTTGTTGAGTGTGACTCGATTGCAACATTTAAGAAACATTCGTTTATGGATGGGTTGGGTATCATATAATATATTGACGAAGCCAAATTGGCGGGTTTTTAGTTATAGTAGTTATTAATGTTAGATGGCATGTGTGACCATAACTTAGTTATTAATGCATGTGGATGGTTTGGGTATCAAATTTATATTTCATTATTCATTAGTTTTGACTAAGCCAAATTAGTGGATTTGTAGTTACAACAAATTGACAAGCCCTAGGGTGCTTTGTGGATTTGCATGAGCATGTTTGGGTAGTGGGTTGACTGGGACAGTCTCGATAGGCCCATGTGGCTTTTTACTGTCTCTATATTCTTAATGTCTTAATTAATGTCTTAATAAATTTTGGTCCTGCTCCATAACCCTGTATATAAACACTATAATAATACATTTTTTTTTGAAGTACCATGCATATCAATGGACGATAGGACAAGGCATTAAAATGTATATCAGACTTTAGTCTTTATAATATTTTTGTTAATGTAATTTAAATCTAACTTTGAAATTATATCCAATAACAGTTATGGATTAAGAGTAACAAACGCACTTAGTAGGTATATTTTGGATGCTAAGATATTGCTAGAATTTTTCTGGCTTGTTAAAAATTACTACTAAAAATTACTTATTAATAATCACTAAATTATTATTTTACATTTCAAATGATATTTTTGATATATGAATAATTATTATTAGTATTATTTTTATTTTCCTACAAATTAAAATATGGAATATATTCAAGACAAAGTTTAACTTTTAAGAAATGTAAAATTGCAAACTGAATTTTAATTTCTTCACACTTTGGCGAAGAAAAACCAATCAAATAGGAGTCTTATAATTAATCGAATCTGATGTTTCTTTATAAATAATATTTAAATTATTATTATTATTATTATTATTATTATTATTATTATTATTATTATTATTATTATTATTATTATTATTATTATTATTATTATTATTATTATTATTATTGTAGTCGGAGTAGTAGTGTGACGAAAGACCTGCAAATAGGAAAATTTAATTTTGATCAGATATATAAATAACATTAAATTTCTTTATAAATAATAAAGATCATGTTTTATTCATTGGAAAAAAAAAAAAAAAAATTCCAGGAACATCCTACAAAAGGTCTAAAGTCCTACATTAAAAGTCTATAAATTCCTGCATTAAAATATAGTAAGAATATCACGCATTGCAAACGTAGGATATGAATGACTAAGCAACTTTATATATATATACTTGAGAATCATATCAAAAAAAGTTAAAAAATTATATTTGAATTTATTTAAACTCATATATATTATTATATATATTATATATATATATATATATATAGTATAATATATAAATATATACGTTATATATATATATATATTGGGTTTATATATTATATATATATATATATATATATATATATATTA
>JABUQX010026951.1:40000-63571 GCA_015478945.1 Trachelipus rathkii
ATTTATCTTAAAGCTAAGTTTGGGCTCTTGCCATATTGGTTATGTCCAAAAACGTGTGTCGAAAATCTACGTCAGTGGAAAAATGACGAGAAAAGTTAAAACTTTGGCGTGCCTGAAGCTATTTATATGGCGGAGCAAAGACACCACTTTAGAATGTATGTTTTTATTGGTTAATTGAAAGGTTATCAATCGTTACCAAGAAACGTAAATTTGGAGTTATCGGATTTGAATCAGTAAGGACACTGAACCAGCTCCATTGTGTTCATCAACTCCCAGAACTAGCATTGTCCCTTTATGCAAGAAATAATATCCAGGATTTGGTGTGCACACATGCAGATAAGTGGTAGTGAATATGAGAAAGCTATACCTTCTAAACTCAGCACACAGTTCTCCCAGGAAGAGACCAATGATTTAGTACGAGAGTTAAGGTCTCTCAAGCAGATTCTCGAGTTATTCTAGATCTAGGACTAAGTGAACACGTAGATAATCAAGGGACGAGATGTAAAATTAACTTTTATGAACTCGGAAAAAAGATAATTACCGGTCTAAGATACTTATTCCATATTTACGATTGAGGAAGAGACCTAGCTATACTGTAGACAACATCCTGTGGTATTACCTTTCAAAATGGGCAAGGTTACCAAATAACAGACTCAGAGCCTTTCGCATTGTGTAAAGTGATTAATTCAGTTCACGAGGTGTGAAGAACGCTTGGAAGTGTGTTTTATTGAACAGGCTTACTAGCTTATGATCGATTCGCATAGGTCACTCACAAATGATAAGAGAGAATATGAGCTTTATAAGAATCGATACTTGCAGTTATTTGCTTAGATTATATTGGAACACTTTGAGTGGTATCAATAAAGAGAGCGTAGCAGGGGGGGGCTGAGGGAGAAAGACTTCGAAATTATCGACTGCGAATTTTTTCAATTCACAGAAAAAATACAATATATATCTTATAAAATATTTTTCATCTGAAGTGTATATGATTAAATTTTATATATATCAAATAATCTATAAAATACCTCTTTTAATTAATTTTTTCTAAAGCCCTATATAAACAAATCTTCTTTAGAAAACAGATATTACTGGCCGTCTTTGCCAACCAAGGATGATATATAAAATAATATTTATAGTATATATACAATGTATGATATACCTTATATGATATATATGATAATTAAATATACATATAAATTATATATATATATATATATATTATATATAACTATATATATATAATAATAAGATAATATCTATTATATATATATATATATATATACTGTATACTATATATATTATATTATATATAATATATATATATATATATATACTATATATTATATATAATATTTATATAATATATATATATATATATATATATTATATAATATAGTATATATATATATAATAGTATAATATATATATATTATATAATAAGAATATATTTGAAGCCTTATTCAGAAAAAATCGGGAAGATAGTCAAAACAAACTGAACACTCAAATTAAGAAATATGTGAAGAAAATTAAGAAAAAACTTGTACCAATCAATTGAAACTATACTTATGTGGCAGCAAGGTTCTTGCTTTAGGGGATCAAGTGACTCTGGAAGTATTGAATTATCAACTCCAGCTGAAGATGACGGAAATTTTAGAAGCCTTCTTAGGTTTCGAGCAATGGAGGTGACCAGGTTTTGGAGAACCACTTACTTTCATCCAAAAATTCAATGTATTACGAGTCGATGATACAGAATGAAATAATTCAGACATTTAGTCAGCCTATATACAAAGTGAAAATAGTGAAGAGTTTAATAAAATTATTTTTTTTCAGTATTAGCTGATGGGAAACAATGGATATTTCCCAACCAGAACAGTTTTCACTTTGTGTAGTGTACGCGTATGGTAGGTGATGGAGGTGATACTCTTACTTTAGAGAGATGCTTTACATTGTGTTCCGGTTTATCGGATATCTCAGGGAAAAGATTGGCAAATGTAATATTTGGAGACTCGGCTATTTTTTAATCATCGAAAAGTTAAGAGACCAAGGATATGAAGGAAGGCCTCTGCGATGAGAGGCGAATTCCAACCGTAGAAGTGAAATCTGTTATTTCGGATAATGTTAGTATTCTAAAGCTCTCATACATCATTAATTGTGTAGCCACATTGTTTAAATACATATGAGTCTCTTAACTTCTCTTAAATTAGGCAGATTTCGGAAAGTTTATAGGAATTCACTCTGGACAAAGGAAAATAAAAAGAGCAAGAGAATTAGCTAAGAAATTCCTGAGAAGATAAATAAAATTTTCTAGAACCAAAAGTAACAAGTAGTATCGAAAGATGTGCTGAGACCAGGAATGTGTGACGGCATGATTAGGGAATTCATTATATAAAAGAGCTTTGAGCCGATATACTGTGCGTTATGTAGGAAAGAAGAAAAAGAGAATTGGCCTGGGTAAATATCAAAGAAAAACTACTTCGGGTTGAGAATAATAAGATAATAATAGGTTTTCTTAATTAATGAAAAGCGTTTAAGATAAATTTCTGAATAACTAACCTTGTCAAAAAAAGTTTACAGAAACCGGCTGTCTCAGTGCTTAATTTAATCTTTAGTAAAAAGACATATTCAAATTCTCGAAGAAGATAGAAATGCAAGAAACAAGAAGATATAATCAAGACCATATATTACACAAGTAAAAGGTATGCGACAGCTGTATCGGTGTTTGATAATAACATTCAAGAATACGAAGTCCTTTAATTCGTTTGCAATTTTATGTTGACTGATCGATTCCTTAGAGGGAAGGGCTTGAATCGTTCGATAATAAATATATATGGGTTCTACTTGTGAGGGTTAAAAGATAGCTTTCTGATAGAGGGAGTTAGAGTCGGTTTTTTTTAAAAGACTTTTTTGCCAGACCATCACGAAGGATACATAAAAGGAGAGCGAGGTTTTGTATTTGTCTGAGGTTATGCGTTAAATGTTCTGTTAGAAAATGTGAAAACACAGAGCATTTAACTTGCTTCGGTGCTGTTGGGCTAAGTAGATGACGATGAGGAGGTGTTCTACATTGCTACTCTTCGGCCTTTTACTAACTATCAATATTGACTTTGTAACAAGATACTAAGCCAGGTGCTTTGCAACCTTATGAAAAACTTTTCGACATGAAGCCCCAAATTAGACGTTAATTTACCGAATACTGTTGTATGAGGATCGCATTACAGTCTGTGCATTACTGTCAATTCATCGAGAATTTCAGCACAGAAGTCAGCAATGAAAAAATGATTTTTCCGATATCACTTCAAAAAGATGAAACTGAAATTGACATCCCCTATAAACGACCCACTGATTGTAATTTTTTTATGTATATTTTTAGTATATTATATTTTTATTAATATTTAAAATTATATTATTATATATATATACATTCTTAAATTATTATTCCTAGTTACATAATACATTTTTAAATAAGTCAATTATCAGCAAATGATATCATAGTCATATTTATATAATTATACTATAAAATCTAATGACATAATATACGGTACCGTTAATAATACTCGTAGCTATTAATACTTAATATTTATAGTTTAGTATTATTATACCTAATATAATCTTAAATTTCCTGTCGCAAAGAAGGATTCTTTCATCCTGAGAAACCGCGCAAGATTGTTTGGAGTCCTTCTCATGCACTATATTACCTCTTCTTCTTCAGTCACCGCTACATCACTTTCTGGTAGCTACATCTTGTACAGAGAATTTCCTTTTCCCGACCTATCGCCTCATACCATCCTTATAATCGGGTCTTCCCGCCAGCCTTTATTGCCTCCGGTGTCCCAATTCCCAGTTCTCGGCATCTCTCTCCTCGGCTCCACTCTATCACAATTTTTTCCATCATCGATCTCAGTCTCCATCTTCTTCACAGCCTATATCTTTATTATAATTACTTCATTCTTTACTGACCACGAAACGTCTAGTCTACATCATTCCAATCATGAGTTATCTATACCCTCATCTCCGCGATGGTATTCTACATTATACTCTCCTTCTAGTTGCTGTCCATAGTTATCCGCCATTCAGAATCATAACAGCAGATTCCAGTTAAGGCGATGAGGGATCAATACTTCTAATAAATCACTATATATTACACGGATCATCATCGACCGTTTAATATCTTTAGAATAATATATAGGGGTATACCGCTTTAAAAATGCTACTTTTCAATTCTTCGGTTAATCTACTCTAGCTTCTGCTTCTGTTAAGTTAATATCCTTTCCGTAGATAAAATGCATGGAGTATTGTTATCCCGGGACCATCATTCGTACTTGATGTATTTATCCTTTCGTCTTGTGATCTTTCCTAGTACTGTTACAATTTACATCTCTACTATACCTGTATTATGTTAGGTTCATATAATTTTCTTTTGTTGTCCAATAGTTATATGATGAAAATAGAAACAAACACTCTGCCTTGTTGATACGTCTCTAGCATCTCGCGCTCCAATCATTGCCGATAGTCCAGGCAAAATAATGCCTTAGTTACCCTTCAAAATTTTCCCAAGTCTATCTGTTAACTTTCTCATCACCCAGCTTTAAAGTTTAAGATAAACAGCCAGTGGCATAACACTCCAACTTTCATCCTGTTTCACTTAAACTCATAATATAGATAATCTAGCATAAATTTTCTTTAAATGACATGCCAACTCTTGCTTGTCGAAAATACTTTTCTATTGAGAGGTCTTAATTACCTTAGACCAACTAAATATCTTCCATGCTTTCCAGAGCTTTTTCTTTGGGCTTACCTGTATCAAATAGCCTTATATTGACAGATGATGACGCTACAGAATTCATCTCCATATTCCAGATTTATCCGAGAATTTCTCAGTGCTAAGAAAGTTTCGTCTCCTGTCTTTGAGTCACCGCGTCAACTGTCTATCGAGTATTCTACAGGTCTCATTTCTTCTACCTCCTTTACACAATATTCTTCGATATATTTTGCGTCATATGGTCCATAGTGAAAATGCCTCTATAAATTAATTTACAAGGCTTTCCTGGCATCTCCTTTCCTTTAGTAGCTACGGATATTATTAATTGTTCTGCCACACCTTCCTGGCACTTCCCCTATCCACACTGTTTCATCTATGAACTATGATGATGATTTCCCTCTTACAGTCCTTCTCCCTCCACACCAGATCCACAGCACTCCATCATTATGGAGCCTTAACCCATCTTCATCTTTTTTATGGACGCCTCCCATCACCACGTTATCTTCTCTGATAACTTTTGTATTATGTCTTTTGATATGCAGCTTTCTTCCTCTTGTTTTGTATTATACATTTAGCAGAATCTTATATAGTAACGTCATCTATCCTTTCTTTTTGGTCTCACAAGTAATACTCTCCGTGTTCTAATCTTATATTCAATTACGCTTTTTGGTTTCCTAATAGCCTTCGATCATTAAAAAGCTTTTTCTTCCCCTACGCCCAATCTCTCGTTATTTCTATGCAAGTTATATATTATATATATGCGGTGGTATCTATAATATATATATATATAATTATATTATATATTATATTATATATAATTACGTTATATATATATATATATATATTATATATATTATGTATAATATATATATATAATAATAATATATAATAATACTATTATATATAGCCGTATATATATAGCCTATATATAATATAGTAATATATATATAGTAAAAAATAAATATATATAATATTATATACTTACTACTTATTATATATTTATTATATATATATATATATTATATATTATATTTATAATCATATATATATATATTAATACTAGATTTATACTATTAATATATTATAATATAATATGATAATATATATATATAATAATATATAAGAATATATAATAATATATAAATTATACTGAGTACACCTATGGAAAACAGAACTAATATATCTAATATATATATTATATATATATATACTATATATAATTAACTTCATTTCGAAATGTAACCACTTGCAAGAAATCGCAGCCCCCCGAAAAAATCCTGGTACGGGCCTGGTCTATATGCGTTGATTTGAAGATGTCAAACATGCTTACTTGGGCAGCAAAGGGACTATACTAAGTACCCTATGATTTCATATGCTTGTGTGCGATAGCTATGGCTAAAAAGTTGTAATGGCTTGTAGGGAAAAATATGACTTGTAGGTAGCATCAAAATATCATTAACAAAAAACACTGGGTTGAAGGGAAAATTTATTTTCCCACCAATTCACATCAAACTTGGTGAAGCAATTTGTTAGGGCCTAGACAAAGATGGTGTGTTTCAAATTATATTTGCAGATGTTTTCCAGGGTAATTGATTATGGAGGAAACTCAAGCTGGAATCTGTTAGCGGCCCTCAAAATTCACAAATGTCGAATCAAGGATGAACAAATATCATAAAAAGTTCATGACTGAATTGATAGCCATCTTGCCAATGAAATGTTGTTTGTCTTGTTTTCAAACCATTTTGGGCAACACAGTTAAATCTAGCTAACTATGTAGAATCTTGTACAGGAAATATGCATATTCCAGACTTCAAAATTTGAATGCTATATAGCATAAAGTTCACTCTCTCATGAGTCACTTAGATCGCGTTTCCGGATAATCTAGAGATGTATATAAGTGAAGGAACAAGGGATGAGGTTCATCTTCCATATGATTCAAGGTGAGGAGAAGGATACAAAGAAGAATGGGAACACCACATGATGGAAGGACTATTGTTGAGAGCCTTCAACGTGATTGTCCAATTCTGCACACAGAAGACAATAATATAGACAGCGATTTGTAATGCATAAATTGTGATTTCATTTACTGAATTGAACTGTTGTTGACCCTATTGCATTTTAATGTACTATTACTAAATTAACAAGTTTAATTTATATATTCTTTCGTTTTTTCGTATTACTATATTCAAATAAAATTTTGTTATTAATGATATTTTTAGTGACACCATGTATCCTCAAAAAAAGCCAGAATATATGGAAAACGGAGAGTTCATATGCGGAATGCGCAAACAGTACCGTAAAATATCCTTCAAATGCTATTGCCGTAAATTCTATGTTGGTATAATGTAATAGTTTAGTTTTAACCATGATACATGCTGAAGTATACAGGCGAAATAGTGGTGCAATATTAAATATTTATTAACATTAATTTTATTTCGAATATCCTATTAAATTTATCGAAAATAAAGAACTATTTAGAAGAATTGAAGGAACTTGTAAAGTACGGTAAAATTGACGCTGATCTAACTTTGAAAAAAACATATATAAAAAAAATGAAAAACTATATATATAATTGCTAACTATTAATCTGATGGTGATGTCTTGGTTCCTGTGAAATGACACTATATTATTATTATAGCGTCTTCAAAGGAAACGGGATCAACCCAATTCATCAAGGAGTCTCTCGGTTCCTTGAAATGACACAATATGTATAAAAAAAATTCCGCCCCTTATAGGATATCCACAGGAGGAGCCAAAATTAACTTATATATATATATATATATATATATATATAATATATATAGTATTATATATATATATATATATATATATATATTTTATATAATATATATATATATAATATATATATATATATTTATATAGGTACGTAGGGCGGGGTAATCACTACATGGATATAAAAATAATGTATATGTAGGTATATAATAAGTGAGAGGTAAATGAGGTAATGAAAATAATATATATATAAAATAATTATTATTTTATTATCTTTTTTGGATATATTAATATTTAAGATTTCATTTTTATCTCGAAGATTCATCAATAAACAAATTGAAGCATGAAAAATAACATATAATATTATAAATATAATTTTATTATTCATAATACAATTAAAATAGTAATAAAAATTATTTATAAACAAAAAAAAAGCATGAAAAATAAAAAATAATATTAGTTATAAAAAATATTTATTAGTATAACCTTATTACTAAAAATAAACAACCCGATGAAAATAAAGAAATATATTAATTTATATAAATGAAATTGATAACTAAAAAATACCGAAAATAAAAAAATTTTTTTTTTTAAACTAAAAACGGCTTTTATATATAAATATATTGTCCTATAACTTCCTAATTAAATTATAATATACCACACTAAACATTTTCATACAAACATATCACGTATCCCCCCCCCCCGGTAAAAATAAAAAAAGAACCTCTAAAATACCTTAAAAATTAGAACAAAAATGTAAATAAAAATAAATTAGCAATTTTTTTTCTTAAAGAATGTTAAGTCTAATAAAACTATACATTAAACTAATGTTCACTTTAAATAAACGCACATTACCAACTAATGAACACTGATTTATCACTATCTACATTTCACTTATGAACACACTAATATACAACACGCTTCAGCCTCATAGACAACTTTATAAAGACTACTCTAAAAAAATACACTTACTATTACTACTACATGAAACTTTATAATACAATATACAGCACCTGCAGTGAACATCTCTTACTACAAAACACATATACAAACCTTACATTTATAATATCTATGACCTTATTAAGCCACTTTACACCTCGCCATCACCCTTTCCAACACAATATAAATATTGCCCATGGAACGCAGCATCATATACGAACAGCGCCAATATTGCCATGCTTTAAGACACACACACGCACAGATAACAACACAAACACAAGCACTCAGCCAGATACAACACTCTACATCTTACACTTCACTAATCTATCTCCGATATTTTTTGATTTTCGCTTAACTTTTGAATAGCCACCCCTTTTTTAACATTTACGGATGCCAATCGAGTCTAATTTTTTAATTTACCACGGCCCGTCACGCATTGGATTCCTCACTGTTGAAGGCTCAACTCCTTTCGAATGGATACTCATAGATTAAGACAAGTAAATAACATTTAGTAGTTAATCCTTTATTCTTTATATTGATGATTCACTTTGATGAAATCATTCTTTGATGGGCTCATCTCTACTCTCAGCATCATAATAAGGAAAAAAAAGAGAACATCACGTTATTAACTTGACAGTGGCGTATCTCCTCTAAAGTTCTCATATAGGCTTAGCGCCCAACAAAAATACAAGACGCAGAGAAAAGCGCCCTCCCTCGCTTCCACAGGCATGCACCAGCTCTTCCGACCCACCGCAGGTGACGAAAACCAGCCCAAAACAGCGACGTGATCCCGCCCAACGACCCGTCACGATTCCGCAAAGCGAGATTCACCCTTCCCATACCTCAAGGCCGCCAGGAGCAGCACGGTCTGCTCCCCGCAGCAGGCGCCCAACTATTTTCCTGACGAGAGAGAGAATACCCGCTGTCACCGCTCTTGCGTCCGCAGGCGCTAATAGTTACACGCAATAAAGTCCTTAAAATTTTTCAAAGCCAAAAGCGCCAGAAACGAGAAATCAAATGATATCAAGTGGTAAAACATATTGCAAGAAGAGAAATATATATCTACATTATTCAAATAGATATGTTTCTCATCGCAAGCTCATCCTATCCCCTTTTTATTATTATATCAATAATTACAGAATTAACATTATTAAATTTTAAATATACATCTTGATTTTATGAGGTAAGCTTAAACTGATAACTTCACAATATACAGCACAATAACTTTTATATTTTTTACTTAATATCTTTTTAATTTTATTATTATTTTTTTTATAAAATAAGATATAGATAACAGAGAAAAAGAAAAAAAAGTCCAAACAGAACTCCCAGTATGTTAAATACTCACAACATTTAATATATATTTACTACAATCCCTCTGCACCGCGAACACTCTTCTCACTATTAAAATATCACACACATTAAACATTAAACAATTCAATAAAGCAAACAAAATATACACTTAACTTAAAAAAGTCACAGAAAGAGAAGAAGATGATAGATACGGTTTTTTTCTATAAACTCTAAGGATTAGTTATATTGTTCTTTATGTGAATTAACATGAGAGATTCTGGATCTCCCCCGCTTCTCAACCCTACATATATAGATATATATATTCCATCTCTTGGTCTATATAAATGATCACATAAATTATAAATTTAAACAATATAACAATAACCGCATCCTTTAAATGCAGTTAATAAAATCAAGAATACAAATCCGAAGTATATAGAGATGTAAGTACAACTCCAACCAACACACGGAGTTATTAGTAAAGCTATTTTGGTTTATGACTATAGGTTTTTTTTTATATTCTTGTAACAAATAAACACGTCCATAAAATGATGCAAATTTTCTGCTTTAACTCACATATATATTAAAACCAATTTACATAACCATTATAAATACAGGGTTAAAATCAGTAATATTCGTATATAGAGGTGGTACTAGAACAGGACCAAAGGGGATGTAGCTTATGCTTTTGTTGTGTTGTAGCTGAGAGTAATAATAATACATGCTTTTAAACACACGTCCAAGAGTGGTGGTGGTATATTTTTATGAGCTTATAGCACTCCCATATTTTGAGATCTCTGCTTTAACTTCTATGTTTTATCTGCTTTAACTCAATATGTTTTTACTGCTTTAATCCTTTCATTGCTTTATCCTGTCTTAATAAATCCTCATATTAATTGTTCAAATATAACCGGATTTTAAGAATATTATCAATTAGTTATTACATATTTTTTAATTATGATATATTGTTGGTATGAAGAAAAAAATAAATATCTTTTATTATATCTATCTTTTATTTATACCACACTATAAATATTATATTTATTTTTTTATATATTAAACACATAGGTTTATTTATTATTTTTATTTTATATTTATTTATTATATTATTATTATTGAGTGACTCCCTAGTCGCGCGTAAAAAATTACAATCCAGACCGCTTCTATTGTTTGTTATTGATTTTAGCAACTACACATACTTTACACACACACGAAATGGAACTCCCCCGACTCCGTCCCTTCGGGAAAAGTCCCCCAACACTCACACACACCCACACACACACACATTACAACACACAACACACACAAAACGCCCACACACCTTACACACAAAACCGTATAAGTTTATTAATAACAAATGTCAATATATAGTATTGTTTTTAATTAAACACCACGAAAATACAATTTATAAATTTACGTTTACAAAAAAATTCAAATAAATATATACATTAACAATTTCTTTAAAAGCTTTCTTAAAACTTCTATATTATATTTGCAACCAATCCATAAAAATAATCTTATAAACACAAAGTAATTTATACCTATTAAACGGTTATATACTTTTTGTTTGTGCTCTTACCTACAGTTTTTTATAACTATCAGTTTTTTTTCAGTAATCTAAAGAATTATTTAATCTTAAAGATTCTTTAAATGAAAAATTTTATATTCAAAACATATAGCTTTTTGGAGGTTCTCCGGTTGATGACAAAAATGTTTCTATTTTAAATAGCCGAAACTCAGTAAGGCCAGGCCCCTATGCCATTTCTCTTTTGGAGGAAAGGGGCCCTCTCTACAACCGTATTAGCTATTGCACCGGAGTCTTAGTTCTACTTGGTTACTTTACTGCTTTTACCATCATCTTTATGCCGTGTTACCACTAGGTTAGTATAAACACAATCCGACTACGACAAAAATAGTTTGTTTTTCTTTCTCTGGCTAGACAGTCGGGACACAATGGGTGAGTGCTATTCATAAAAGCATTGCTAATAAATTGACTAGTTAAAAAAGTTAACCAGCATCTATATGATACCCACTCTCACATCTATAAATTATTTCCTCTGCCGCCCCAAGTCGGGGGATGTTAACTAAAAAATATTTCAAGAGGCTGTATTAAAATGTTAATTCTTCTTTTTATTTATCTTACTCATTCATCAACCTATTTTATCATCCTGCACACATTTCCGATCGACGAGAAACGACAAACAATTTTATAACCTAAATTTTTTACGCTTTTAGCGCCCGCACACCCGCCACATCCTATACAGATTAACAGAAAGCACTAAGAGACCTCTTCTACTTGTATAAATGTGGTTTTTGCACAACACACTGCGTGCGCATATTAAGAGGCTAAATATATTAAGAAGCACTAAATATTTAGAGGATTAAGGCCTTTTTGAGTATCCCCAGGCTGGGAATTAAGCCTAAGTACCGGAGTCAAAAGGTAAATGACCAGCTATAGAGAACAGAAATCAAGGAAGAATCATGTTATTGAAGGCATACTTTCATTTCATCTAGTTTTTTCAAAAACTGGAAACCAAAAAAGTTACTTCTGTCACAACTATAAAAACAGAGAATAGGTATAATTTGTTTATTTACCTCTATATCGTGAGTCAGACGGAGAGTAAGGGGATTCTTTTATTTCTATATCCTATTTTTACCTCTTGCGCCGGCTCGGTCGGGTTAACGCGGTGAACTGCGTCTGGCGGAAGCTGTCGCCGGGTCCGCAGCCTCTGCAACGGATATCTGCATCCTTTGCGGCGGCAGTTAAGAGCGCTTTCTGCCTTGGCTCCTGGTTGGTGTTCCAGTCTTTATTGACATATAAAGGGTGTTAATATCATTAATATTAACTTCTGTTTCTATGATCCCGTCTCGCGGCTACAGCGCGCATCCGCCAGCCATGCAATAGTGCATGCACCCTCCATCACGAGATGAATTCATCAATCTCCAAAACTCTATGATGGGTAACAATCATAAGATGAGGTCCAATCAAAGATGCAGCCTTCAAAGTTGAGGGCATCAATGCTGAGGCATTAATGCCTGGAGGCAATCAAGTTAATGGCACTCAAAGGCACGATTTATTTTCAAAATTATCGACGTGTGTCGCGAAGATGTAAAGTGTTAAGTGTATCTGTGTGTGTGTGTTGTGCGTAAGTGCATATGGGCTAGTGTAAGTGTCTATGGCAAGTGTTAAGTGTCTTATTGGCGAGTGTAATTGTGCTTTAAAATAATGTCATAAGTGTTGATTTCAATGTACGCCTCACGCTCGTTAAACAGTAAGTTTTTATAATAGTGTCATAGGTTTTATGTATTATTTTTTTAGTGTCCATTATTGTGTATGTAAGTATATAGTGCTTATATAGTGTCATAGTTTGTAATGTATATTTAGTAGTTGCAGTACGCGTGCCACGTACTACAGTGTCAGTCAGCGCGTGTTATGTGGATTATTAAGTGACATAGTGAATGTATGTATATATAGTTGTCATTAGTGTGTAGTGTTAAAGTGACATATGCCGTGTATATGGTATTTGAGAGATAATAAGAGATATAATATGATAAATTGTATTTTATTTATTATTATTATAATTCCTACAGTGACGTCATATTTTGATAATATATAAAATAAATGCCAAAAAATCCCTTTAACCCCCCCCCGCCCCTTTTTTTTTTTTTTTTTTAAGCCCCCTTTTTTTAGTTTTTTCCCCCCCCCCCCCGGCGCCCTTTAACTCCCCCCCCTTTAACTTCTTTGTTTCCCCCCCCCCTTTCTTTTTATTTCTTTCCCCCCCTGTTTTTTTTTTTTTTTTAAAGGTGTGGGGGGCGGGGGGTCCCCCGCCCCCCCCCCCCCGATTTTCCTATATCAACCAAAATTTTTTAATTGCTATACTTGAAATGATTTAAAAATTAAAAGCTCGAGAGATTAAAAAAATAATAATAAATATAAAATTATTGAAAATAATTTTGTAATATTTATTTCATGTTATATAATTAAATTTAAGAAAAAATATTAAAATTAATATATATTAAAATTTCAATAATTTTATTATTATAAACAATTTAATATATATTATTTTAATTAAAATTTGAAAATTTTAATATATATGATAATAATATAAACATTTATATATAATTATATTGTAATATAATAAACATTAATTAAAAATTTATATATAAATTTAATAAAATTTTATAATATATAAAATTTTTATATAAATATTTTATTATTTTAAATATATAAAATATTTAATTATATTTTATATAAATTATTTAATTAATTATATATATATTAAAATATAATTAATTAATATAATTTTAATATATTTATTAATTATAATAAAGATCCAGAAATTTTAATGGAGAAAAATTGGGTAAACAATAAGTTTCCAAACTATTTATTTTTAAAAATTTTTTTTTTAAGCCTGCCCGCCGAACCTGGGTCTTTTTTCCCCCCTTTTACACAGCCCCAATTCCCTTTTTTCTATCCCCCTCTTTTCCCCCCCCCCCATTTTTTTTACACTCGTTTAATACTTCCTGAAGCCGCAATTTTTAAAAAATGAAAAATAAAAATTTTTTTTTAAAACCAAAAATTAATTAAAATATAAAATAATTTGAAAGTAAAATAAATGAAAAGAATAAAATAATAAATGAAAACTTTTTGAACGGTATTTTAATGTATGACACTCTGACTGTAGTCTTTTTATTAAAATTGGATTTAATAATAGTCTTTAAAAACATTCCTTAGACTTTTTTTTTTCATCTAATTTATAAAACGTTTTGAAAATATAAAGATAAAAAAGTCTCAAATACAATTCCTAAATTTAACAAAAAATTTTGGCCTTGGGTTTTTTTTAAAAAATTTAGATTTTTTTTTCCCCCCATTTTTAAAAGGTTGTTTCCCCCCCTTCGGCCTCCGGGGTTTTTTTTGAAAAGGAATTGCCCCAAACAATAATTTAATACAAAAAGGGGAATCTTACTACTGTGAAGAATTCCCCCCGGGGGTTGCCCCCCCCTTCCAGGTTTTTTTTGGGGGCCAAATGTATAAATTCCCCGGAAAAAAAAAAATTTGGGGTTATCCTCCCGCCCCCCTGGTTTATTTATGGGGTTGGGGGGGGGCCTTTTTTTCCCCCCCCCTGAAAAAAAATAGGAAAAATATGAAAAAAAAAAAAAAAAAAGTCCCAATTTTTCTTTTTTTAAACAAAATTTCCCTGCCGCCCCCTTTTGGGAAGATAGGAATGACAGAAGAAAGAAAGATGGAAGTATATGAATGGTTTGGTTTTAAAAAGACTGGTCCCCCCGCCCGCCTTCTTTTTGAGTTGTCGCTAAATGGGGAAATTACCGCCCTTTGTTCAAGAAAAAAAATGCCCTCCATAAAAAATAGCCAGAATGACGGGTTTTGGTGGAACATAAAAAAGGCTTCGCCCCCGTAATTTGGGGTCCCCCCACCCTCCCCCCCTTCCCGCTCTACCGATGGTTAAGGGTTTGGGCCAGTCCCGCAGTCCCCCCCGCCCCACCCCGCAAAACTTTGGGGGTGGTTTAAAAAAAAATGAAAAATATAAAATTTTAACTGGGGGAATGAAAGGTCCCCCGCCAATTAAAAAGGGTAAAAATGGGGGGGGGGAAAAGTTTTTTTAATCTTTTTTGAAATTTTTTTTAGAAAATATTTTCCCCAGACCCCCAATTTTTTTTGTTTTTTTTTTTCTCAATTCCTCCTTTTAAAAAATTCTTAAATAAAAATCCCCCCCCCCTTTTTTTAAAATTTAAAAAAACTTTTCTTATGGGGAAAAAGTTTTGTATTTTTTTTAAAAGATTACATTATTAAAATTTTTAACCGAAACCCTAATTTTTTTTTTCCCCCCGTTCAACTTTCATTCCCCTCTCGTCCTCCATAGAAAAGGCGCCAAAAACCCCTCCAATATTGACAAAAGTTGAATTCCTTTTTAAGGTAAAAAACCTGTTTTTTTAAATTTTTAAAAGCCCCCCTTTGTAGCATGTTTGTCCCCCCCTTTTTAAGAAAGAATTTTTTTTTTTGGGGGGCCCTGAAGGTTTTAAATTTTTTTTTCCCCCGAAAATTTTTTTTTTTTCCCCCGCCCCCCCCCCAAATAACATAAAAAAAAATTTCTTGGGGGAAAACTAACATATTTTTCTTAAAGAAAAAATAAAAATGTTTTTTTTTTTAAGATTAAAAAGGAAAAAATTCCAGTTTTCCACTTTTTTGGTAAAAAATTTAAAACAATAAGCTTGAAAAAAAGGAAATTTTTTTTTTAAATATCCCCCCTTTTTTTTGTTGTTTTCAAAAAAAAAGAGGGCTCTTTTAAGAGAATAATTTGAATTTTGTTTTTAAACATTTAAATAAACAAAAGATGTCATAAAAAGAAAAAATAAAAAAAAATTTTTGGGTTTTTCCCCGTGTGATAAAAAAAATTCCCAGTTAAAAAAAAGTTTTTAAAGAAAATTTTTCCCTTTTGTTTTTTTGGAAGAATAAAAAACCCAACCCTCCTAGGGGTCTGTAATGTTTTGGTTTTTGTTTTTTTTTATCCCCTTTTTGGGGGCATTGGCTAATAAGCTTGCAAAAACGCATAGAAAAAAAAAAATTTTGGGGGCCCCAATGAAATTTTATTTTTTTGAATTCTCGTTGAGTGCACAAAATCACCAAAGTTGGGTGGGAAAAATTTTTTAAAATAAAAAATTAAAATTCCCCAAAGAAGATTTGTTTTTTTTTTTTTTTTTTTTTTTTTTAAAAAGAAGTTTTTTTGACCCCACCAGTACCTGCAAAACCCTTAAATATTCAAAAAACAAAAAAAATTCTTGTTTTTCTTTTTTTCGCCAGAAATTTTTTTTTTATAAGAAGAAGGGAAAAAGGTTTTTTTTTTTTTTCCCGTTCCCCCCCAGCATACCCCTTTTTTAATTATAAAAAAATTATTAAAGGTTTTTTTGGAAAATCCCCTAGCTGACCCCCAATTTTTCCCCCATTTTAAGTCCCCCTCCCCAAATTTTTTTTTTTCCCCCATACAACTGATGAAAATTTTGGAAAAAAAGGTTTTTTTTTTTACCCTTTTTTAAACGAAGAGTTTTTGGGGAAACCCCCCTTAAGAAGGGAAACCAAGCCCCACAATAGCATCAAAAAAAACCCAACCCATCAAAATTGGTGTTTTTTAAAAAAAATTTAATAATTTTTTAAACCAAATTTAAAAACCATGAAAAATTAATTATAATTATCTTTTTTTTTTTTGGGAAAAATAAAAATTTGGTAAATAATAAACATTACTTTGTGACTTTAAAAGAAGCTTTTTTTGTTTTCTGGTTTTTTTTTTTTAAAAACATTGTTTTGAAAAAACATTTTTTTGGTTTAAAGAAAAAAAATTGAAATTTCGCTCCCCGGCCCTCCCCCCCTTTTTTTTTTGTATTCCAAATTGAAATTTTTTTTAAAAAAAATAATAAATTCCCCCCCCCCCCCGCCCCAAAAAGAAATTTTCCTCCCGCCCAATTGATTAAGAAAGGGGTCTACTTCTAATAATAAAGATTTAGAAATTCTAAGATTTCCTTGTTCAAATAATTAAAATTAAATTGGGGAATTTTTGAAAAAAAACGGGTTAAACTAAATTTTCTATTTTTGGACAAAGGAAAGAATAGTGGTTTTTTTTTTCCCCCTTTTTTTAACCAAATGTATGAATTTAAGGGATGGTTTTTAAAAATTTTTCCCCCCCCTTTTTAATATTAATTTGTTGTCCAAAAAAAATTTTGATCATAAAAGGGTTTGGGGGGTTTAAATTTCCTAAAAAAAGAAAGTTGCCAAAATAGCCCACAGATAAAGGAAAATTGGGGGGGGACCCGGGAAAACCCCCCCCGGGCCCCCCAAGTTTTTCCCCCTCAAAAGGGGGTTTTTGAAATGTGGTACCTTTTTTTTGGGTTAATCCGTACAATAATTTTTCCCCGCGCGCGCCCCGCTTGGGGTTTTTTGGGCCGCCCCACCCGCAGAAAATTTAAAAGGAGAGGGGAAAGAAAAAAGTAATATAATATATATATAATATTTTATAATTTATATAAAATTATTATAAATTAATATTATATATTAATAATAAATAAATATTAAATATAAATTAACGAAATTAATTAAATTAATATAGAAATTTTCATAAATAGAAGTGTTTATTATATATAATTTGAAATTTTTAAAATTTCTATTGTGTGTGTGATTCGAAATTTTTTTTTAGATTATTATTTAATAATATAAAATAATTAATAATAATAATATCTTAGATAATATAATAATATATATAATAATATATAATAATATATTAGAATCGATATCAATTAATATTACGAAATTAAATACTAAATATCAGAATATTAAAATTAACAAGAAAGAGAATAATAAATGAATGAATATTCTTAAATGTCTATCTACTTTCTAACTATTAAATCTATAGTTTTAGTCATAGTAGTAAAAATACCATCTTTCTAATATTAATTTCTTAATATAGATTATAAAATAACCTTTTATGAAGATTATTTAAAATTTCATACCAAATTTATATTTATTTTAATTTTCAAACCTAATTTATTCCATATAGATTTCAGAGTTTATTAAATTATATAATTAATAGTGTAAAAATGGGTCAACCCCTGGAAATACACAATAAGGGTTGACAACATGAGGAATTAAATATATAGGAGGGGTAATTCTCAATAATTTAGCACACCTGAGGAAAAACAAAAGGGTTAGGTCTGAAACATATATAGTGAATATACTAGAGTCAACTTAAAAAATTTATCAAGAAAATGTTCCATATAAAAATAGAATGAATGGGCGTGTAAAAATGATATTGAGTGAGAGATACTATCCTAAATGAAAAATAAGTAACTATCTAAATAAAATTAGGTTTGTGATAAATAATTGAGATGTTTTTGAACGTGCGAGTTGATAAGACAAATGTTGATAAATGTTAGAAGTTGAAGTGTTATTGTTTTATTTTAATTGAGTGATGTTGGTGTGTAATAATTAGATCTGAGTATGTTATGAGTAATGGATGTATGTGATAGGGGGAATTATTATTAATATATTTTTATATATATATATTTAATAAATAAATATATAATAATAAATAAGAAATGAACGGTATATTAATATTTAATAATAACTATTAAATATTATTATTTATTAAAATTATATATTAAAAATATTTTATAATAATATTTAAAATATATTAATATATATAATAAATATTTAAATTTTTAATATTTTTAATATAATAATTATTATAATATTTAATTTTATATTATAATATATATAAATAATCATAGGTCGTGTTTATATATATTAAAATAAATATATATTAATTATATTACAATATAATAAATATAATTTAATTTAATAAAATATTTATTTTATTATTTTAATTAATTTTTTAAAGATTTTAATAACTATTTAATATTAAATTATCATAATTAAAAAAATATATTACTAGAAAATTAAAATATTATATACATGACTAACATAAATTAATATATATATATAATAAATAGTTATATAAGTATTAATTATAATATTTAGATTATTATATTAAATCATATGAATAATTCAAATTGCCAAATATATTAAACTGTTGTTAATAAGAATGTCCAAAAAATATATAACTTAATTTAAAAAAATAAAATATATAATAAATTATTTAAAAAAAAAAACATTTTATATAACCATATCCTACTTATTGAGTATAATTTAATATAAAATATTTATATAGAACAACGAGCAGTGTAGAGATTCTTTATTATGACTTAAAATGAGATTATTACTTTAAAAGAACAAGATGGAAAATATAAAGTAAATATATATTGTTAATAAATGCAAAATATATAAAAAATATAAATTTAATATAGTTGTCAATAATTTGATCAATGTATTATTTAAATATATAAATAAATGAACATTTGGGGAAGCGAGGCTTTACTTTCCCACTCGTTCTTCCCCTTTTGGGCCCCCTTTATTTAAGTGAGAGTACCTTCCAGCGGATATTATTCACTTTTTGTAGCCCGCACCCACTATTAAGACGTTTATTTTATTTATATTTATTATATATTATATTTATTATATTATTATTAATATATTTATATATTATATATATTAATATAATTATGAATGAATGACTTAAATATGTTAAATATACAAATATATATACCCTACAACTTTATATTACACGGTACTCTATTATAGGGTGGGGGTAATTTTATTAAAAAAGGCTAGCCACCTCAGCTACCCTTTATATTCTATCTGGGAGGTATCACACCGCCTCACACGAGTTTGGTAGGTAGGTGAGGATATAAATAATATAAAAAATGTAAAGGTAAGTGGGTGGGGGAAATAAAGAATCAAAGAGTATTAACTCTTAAACACGAATTTAAACATTTTAAATAATTTAATTATAGCGCCCTCTATATAATACGTTTCGGGGTTAATGTTAATTGTACAATAAATTACAACAATATACAACAACAGTTATACAACATAAGAAAATATTAAACAAAAATATATTGGTATATAAAATAATCACGATATCAGTTCCCAGAGTCATAAGAGGACCACATAAACCAATAACTATAGCTCATGTCTAAATACCCACATAAGCGCCCCAGGACATGTTTTCCTAAATATTGTATACTAAATAAGTATTATTAATTATAATAATATAAAAAATTAAAATTATATAATAATATATATAATATATATATATTAAAATAATTATATATATTTATAAAATTAATATTAAACATACTACGAATAACAGAATATAAAAAATTAAATTATTATATATAATACCAATAATACTAAATATTTTAAGCAATATATAAAATAAAAATATTATAGTAATATTATAAATATATATATTAAAAAAATAAATATATTATATATAATAATATTAAATTATTATATATTAAATTATATATATAAATATATTAAAAATAATATAAATATTATTTATATTATTAAATAATATATTATAATATTATATATAATATTATATATAATTATAATATTAATATATTAAATAAATATATTTATATTATATTATATATATTTTATAGAAAAGTTATCCAATGTGTTCTGGAAAATTTAACATAGGCTGATTTTGAGTTATATACAATATAAGATTATACGATACCCTCAAAAAGTCAGTGCTATCTATATTAAATCACTAGAAAGAACAAGATGAATTCATTTAACGTATTTGTTGAATTGTATATATTTTTAATAATAAATAATTTTGAAGGAAGATAATAATTTTAAAAATTTTTCGTTAATATTAAGTGAGGGATGGTATTATTTATGTATGGGGTAGTTGGGAGTTATTAGTGATTGATGTGAGTTTATTGAGTTTATGTAGTGTATGAGTGGGAGGTATTGTGATGTTATTTATTTATTAGTGATTATGATTATGTTATTATTTTCATTACATTATTACAAATTAATTATCACTTAAATTATATTATTATTATTAACAGCCTCTCGGGTATGAGTTAACAATTGATGGAACACACACTGATATAGTAAAAGTAAACATGGCCTACATCGAATGTCTATAGTCGCACTGCTAGTTAGCCAAATAAACTCTCTCTCTCATACATCAATACATCTTCTCAATCTAATTCATATCTATCTCTCTTCACTCTCCTAATCTATTATTTTTATTATATAATTAAATATATTATATTAATATTTTATAAAAATATATATAAATATATATTATATAATATAATTAACTATATATATATATATTATATAATATATATAATTATTATTATAAATAATAATAAAAAAATATAATATTAATTAATTATATTAATTTAATATATAATTATAAATAAATAATAATTAATTTTAAATAATATATAATATTTAATAATATATATATATATATTAAATATTAATAATATAATTATATAAAATATAATTAATATAAATATATATATTAATATATTTTTAATTAATATTAATAATTATTAATAAATATAATAGTTATTTTATATTATTTATATAATATATAAATTATATATTATATTTATTAATTATTAATTATTTGAATTCGGTAATATTTATAAACATCAGTGGAAACAACTGATTAAACAGTCAAAGAGATAACTGCCTATAAAAATTCAGAATAATGCTATATGCAGACACACTTCAAGTCCTAATAAATCATCTTTACTATCATCTCTCTCTCTTTCATCTCTTCTCTATCTCTTACATACTCTTCTAATTACAATCTATCATTCACTTAAGATAAATACACGTTAATCAATAGCAAACTTTCTTCATTTAAATAAATAAATATTATTAATAATATAATATTATATATATATATAAAGATATATTTTAAAAACTCAAATAATTAAAATATTTAATATCAAAATTTATAGATAGAATATTAGGTAGGCTTTATAAATTACTTATATATATATATCCATCCGCTATACTAATATAATAATATAGATAAATAACCTTATTTGCACGTCAAAATATTATGTATAGGGCAAAAATATATTTAAATTTTTATCATTAAAATAAATATAATTAATTTAATATTTGATATATAATTAATTATATACAAAATTCACGAGAAAAATATAAAAACAATGTGGAATCCTAACCCCGCGCGCGCGCGCGCGCGCGATAGCATAGTGAACCTTGGCTCCCCTCTCGCGAAATGCTTCGTCACCGCAGCCAATCTCTCTCTCTCTCTTCTCTCCGCTCTTCTTTATATAATTATATTATTATATATATATATATATATATATATATATTCATACGCTAGGTATGTTAGATTATTACTACACATATAATAGATATATATATATATATACTTATATATATATATAGTAATATTATCTACTAATATATATCTATAGTCTATATATACTCAACTACCTACCTAATAATAGTATATATATATATTCACCCTATATATTAGTATATATACTATATATATATATATAATATATAATTATTATATATATAATATATATATATATATAATATATATATATATATATATATATATAATTAATTATTAATTATTAATAATCTTATTATTATTACTTCATTAATTTATATATTATTATTATTAACTATTATATTATTTACTTCATTCATCCATCTCCTTCTATGTACTCCATTCGGCATTCTCAATTCTATCTAATACCTGGAAATTAAATTATATTATTCTCCAAAATTTTAAATTTTTTCATGATGGGGTTTTGCGGTTAAATTTGGTCTTCGTGTGGTCGCCTAATGAGACGGCTTTCTTAGTGTTTGAACTTGGGGTGTGCTGCCCCTTGGTTGTGTTGAGCGGTCGAGTTTCCCTAATCGTATTTGAATTATATGGACCTGGATAGTAACCATACCCCGCAATGGGCCCCCTCCCGACTAGCGGTGGAATCCCACCCGTCCACGGGCGCCCGGGCCTTTGACGGTAGGTGTAGCTGACACCGGTTAAGCAACACCTCCCCCCGGATGCCGAAGAGGGAAGAAGCGTTTTTATCATTTGTGATACCAAATCGTGAGTTTCTTATTTTTTGACCCACAGCCCCTGCTTTTCGCCCCCGGCCTCTTTGGGTGCGGGTCGTGTGTTGGCTGTGCTCGTCATTGTACGGGCGAGAGCCCTGCCTTGTGTTAGGTGTTCCGCCGGTGCTGGTGTAGCCGGGCCTTTTGGTGTGTTGCCTTAAGCTATTGGCAAAAGCAGAGAGCGGCCCCAGTAAGGGCAGGGAGAGCTTTAGTTTTCTCACCCGCCCTACACCTGCCTCGCAAGCATAGCGGACATGGCGTTCCTGAAAGCACGGCAAGGTTTTGGCGGATCGAGGTA